>JAOEHX010070997.1:31269-48265 GCA_025448015.1 Bolborhynchus lineola | reverse complement strand
TATTCCATACCACAGCACGTCATGCCCACTATATAAACTGGGGGCAGTTACCCAGAAGGGTGAGATCACTGCTGGGTTGGGCTGGGTATCAGTCAGCGTGTGGTGAGCGGTTGTATTCTCTTCCCTTGTTATTTCCCTTGTCATTATTGTAATTGGTGGTAGCAGCAGTGGTTTGTGTTATACCTCAGTTGCTGGACTCTTCTTATCTCAACCCGTGGGACTTACAACCTTTCAGTTCTCCCCATACTTCCAGGAGTGGGGGGGAGGAAGGGGGAGAGTGAGAGAGCTGCTGTGTGGCTCTGAGCTTAAACCACAGCTGGGCTTAAACCACGACAGACGTACACCTCTAACTCTCATGTGAGTATGCTCAAAAAGCAACACGATTCAGATCATTGGCTGTGAGCTACAGTTTGCCTCTTACAATGAGAACTGTGATTACAGTTTCAGAAGTCATCTCTAAATCAGAAAGTACAGCCACTGTTAAACAGCCTTATCCTTGAGGAACATGATGTGATCAGTAAATTCCTCCATGGTGGTCAGCAGAGGTCTGAATAAGAACTTGATTATCAAGATTGCTTAGCTTAGAGAGTTAAAAAAAAAAAAAAAACCCACAAAAAAATACTTTAACCCAAGGAGGGAAATGTAAGTGAGAAAAGCAGCTGGAAAAATAAAGTCAGAGGTATTCAGATTGCTATCAGGACATACATTTGAACAGTGGAACAGGCTTCAAAGGAGGCAATAGATTTTCCATCTTTGGCTATCCACAGATCAAGAGTAGATGTGTTTCTGGAAGTGGTGCAGGACAAGTGTGTGAAATCTCATGAGCTTTGTTTTGCAAGATGTCAGACTGATTGATCTGTTAATCCCTTCTGGCCATTAACTTGCTGTTTGTTAATCCTACAGAAATGACTAAATTCCCAGAGCCCCGTCCCAGCAATGTGTAGAGCTCAATTAAAAATCTGTGCTGGATTATCTGGGATCATTCTAGTTCTGTGATTAGTCTAACTCTGGGCCAAAGGCAATATATGTTCACAGCTAAACACTGGAGCATCATTGCAATGTGAAGTTTCATGTTGACCTTATTAACCTCATGGCTTTTTCTCTATTACGTCTTTTTTTTCCATTTCTTTACATAAAGGGTTATGAAATAGTTGCTCATAACTGGATTACAGATGAACTTTGATAGATTTTCTTTTTGATTTCTATTTTTGTATTTAATAACTTTAAGAAGATATGTTTCTACATTTAAAAAAAGAAAGGTTGAGAGTGAGCCCCAGGAAAATCTTGTTCAGTGAAACGTTTAGTCAAGAATTTAATAATGTTTTTAGACCTCCATTATAACCAGATATCTATTAGCAGTGGGTAGCAGATGGATAAATCCTTTCTGTTTGGACATAGACCATTTTCTCCATCAGTAACTGTGCTTTTCCTTCAGATAGTATCCACAGCGGAATAGATTTCCTGTTCCTCTGTTGCCGAAAGTGAAGTTTGTTAAAGAAATGCAAACTGCCAGTGTACACAAGCTTTTTGTCCAGCAGCTTCCCTCCTGTAGCAGATAAATCAACTCCCTCAGCAGCTGCACATCCACACTATAGCTCTGGGAATCATCTCCTGACACCTCAGCATGCTTTCTCCAACCTGCCTTAGCTACACTTTAAACAAGATGTTGGAAATGAATTCACTAACCCTCCACTGTAAAATAGATTTACCTGCTATGTATACCAGGCTGGGTAGGGTTTTGAGCAACCTGGTCTATTGGAAAGTGGGCTGGGGGGCTGGAACTAGATGATCTTTAAGATCCCTTCTAACATTCTGCTATTCCATGATTCTGTGACAAAATTGACTAGCTGCTGACTTAGGACACCTGAAACACCATTCACTACTCCAGCACAGCTTTCTATCCTCTTATTTCTGCATGTCACACTCTTTCTACCCAGACCAAGCCCATCGTTGTATTTGCAGGACAGTGCTGAGCTGCAGATCTTTTCTTCTGGTCCAGAGCAAACTCTGTATGATGCCCACTTATTGGACTATTCCAGCAAAGGAGCAAGGTCCTTTTGTCCTGAACATTGCAATCCTGCTAACAAAACAAACTGTTGGAAACATGGGACTGTAGAAGCCTAACTTTGTAAAAGTGCTTGCAGAGAAGTATTTTTGGTCTGTGATGTTCAGCACTTGTGGTCACAGTAACATGAGCAGCTGTAGGAAGGGAGTTCATACAATACCAGGTTGAAAGGGACCTCAAGGATTGTCTGGTCCAGCCTTTAAAACAGGGCAGTCACCTAGCTGAAGTCTTCTTTTCCTTGGGACCTCTATCATTTCCCTGGATGAGCTATGCATTCATTTTACTTTATTTTTTAGTATTTCGGGTATGAATCAGAGCTTTCAGATGGTCTTTAGGTCCTTTCCAACCCTACCTATTCCACGATTCTATGATTCTATGAAATGTAGTAGACACAACTGGAGAACTATGAAGATCTTTTGCTTTCTCTGCCCTTCTTTACTAATTTCAGAATGTTGCTCGGAGCAGGTGCCTTCAAAGATTTTTGGGTTTTTAACATATAATAAAGGTGGTTACATGGAAAAGCAGAGGATACTATTTCTTCACGAGACTTTCTTCTAGCTGCTTCCTGATAGTAACTCTGAGAATGAAAGTAACTCAGGCTGTCAGCTCCTCGCTGCTTGTAGCAGAGCATACAGAGAAATAGCAGAAGACTCCTTAAATGTAAAGTGATGAAAGCCATGCCTACTTCAGAAACACATACAGCAGAGGAACACGATGGTACTTTGGGCAATATACATTTCTTGAAATAAGCTGACTTCAGCAAGTAGATAAAAGTTTGTCTCGTTTCTGCAGCAGAATTTCATTGTATCATGAATAAGACTTTTGAAAGTTTTATTCCTGGAAAGTCCATCTGTGACTGAAAGACTAGAGAGAGAGAGAGATTAAACAAATATCCCAAACACTCTGAGCCAAGGATGTGGTAGAGAATTTAAGTAACATTTTACAGAGGATCACATTTAGATGTGTTTCACAGAGATGTATTTATTTTTTTGAATAACCACATTACTCAAAGCAGTTTAGCAACAGGCAGGAGGGAACTGCCTCAAGGATAAACAAAAACATTGAAAATGGTTGTTATAACTCTGCAATGCATTTGGTAGACTGTAAAAATAATAAAGCTAAACCAAATTAAATAGAAAGCAGAACGGTTATGAAGTAAAATCTGGACATCTCAAGCTACACCCTAAGGTCTCTACTTTGGAAAAAAGAGAGTAAGGATGTGGCTGATTGAAATAATGCTTTTACTTAAGTGAAAAGTGCCAGGTTGATTGCCAGATTTTCTTTGCTAAAAGCAACTCTAAGGCACTTCTCACTCTGTTAGGAAGAGTGGTCCATAATCACATCAAGAATACAGCAATACCTTGTGGTTGGCCCATACCTATGAGCTGTGGGCAGTGACTGTACTCCTGACAGATGGGACTTTATGTCTGATGTGCACTGCCCGGTGGCTGGTGGGTGACCATATCCAGCAAGAGTCACAAGAGCCCCAGAAAGGTGGGGTGCAACTGAGCACCTCCCATGCAGGCAGCTTCAAGGTTGCTGATAAATGAAACAGTGTTGGGCAATTCTCTAAATGTTCACTGTTGCATATGTTATTTTTCATGTTATGAAAGCTTTTTCTGCTATAGCCACATGTATGTCACCATGGTGGCCACCACTAATGTCATTTCAGTCTGCAATGAGCAGCTTATATATCAAGATCATCCATATATTTGCTTACAAAGGTATGGCCAAGTCACTCTTCATTACGTTCTCTGCTCCCTTGCCATAAGATATTGGTGATATACTATTCTCCACCTATAGTAAGAACTTCAGTGGCATCTTTATCCCTACTCAACCTTGACAAAGCGTTTCGACAGTGTACAGAGATTTTGCATAATGGTCATAACAAAACATAAAATGCTTCTCAGTGAAGTTTTTTAACTTTAATTCTGTTCCAGTGGAGACAGAAAAAGATATTTATCTTAAGATGAAATATTTCACAATTGTTCATGCAATAGTTTTTCCATCCTAAAAGCCTTACTTCTTATTTGCATCCTTCTAGTTGCAGGAAGCTGGTTACTGAAAAAAGCAGCTATTTAAAAGACTATTCTTTCACCTTGTGCAGGTCACCATCAACAAGTGTGGCAAAAAAATCTATGAATGATCTAGCACATACAAATCATAGTTAGTTTTATGTAAATTGAAGTATAAGCTACTATGAAAGATTCCTTTGTTCATCTCTTTTGTCATTTTCTACCTTTTCCAGATATTTGATTACACCTCCCAATCATAATCTGTGTCTGCAAAGATGATTGACGCATGGAAAGATCTTCCATAACCTCTGCAATGTCTAGTAAAGTATTACAGTATCTGAAGCTGTTTCCACTCTTTTCTGAAGCATTTCTTGACCTAAATACTGTCTTATTCTCCAGGTGACAGACATTCTAATGAGAAAAAAACCCTACATTTCCCCAGGAAAAACTGTTTTAGTACCATATCAACTAAAAATGTTGAAGCAAAAGGCATTTTAACAAAATAGCAGAACATAGACAGCAATTAGTTTCCTTCCTTTCTTCAGGGTTTTTTTATCTAAACCCCATGAGGTTTTTGCATGTACCTATTTTGTTACAGACCATTTTGCCAGATTTAAAATGGTCTTCAAGGTTTTTTTAGAAAGCTATTACTCAGTGTCAGGCTTGAAAGATATGACAGACACTGAGTATTCAGCACTCAAAATGAAGATTGCATCAAATGGGACAGAACTGTTAGAAGATGCAGAGAAGAAGCGTGAGCAATGGGAAAGCTGCCAAACTTCTCAGAGGAGCAGAGGTAATCCTTTCATCATTGTTGTAGCTGGTTCCCAAGTCAGATTTGGTTTATAATAAACAGGGGAGTTGATTTATAAGAAAGCGATAGGGTATTTTACTGTGCAGTGTCTGAACTTAAATTTCTACAACTAACCAACCATAAGACTATGGCAATGATCGTATTAGGGTTATTACACCTTCATCTTCTTGCAAAACAATTCACTTTCAGTACCCATTTTCTTTTTTCTCTTTCTAATGCTCACTCTCCTCTTTAAATCTAGAAGATGAATGGAAAAATTACCTTTTCTCCCCACAAATAAATTCACTCCCAGTCTTGTTCATTCAACACTGAATCACCTTGGTGTGCTAGGAACCTCTGTGCAGCACATGAATGGGTTCAAATTGGCTCCTTAGAGAGCTTCCCGAGGTTCATTTCCCACTAAAAGGACTCATTCAGTTTTCCTCTTTGTGACAAGCTGCAGTGAGGAGAGTCTGTTGTCCTGCTTTGAAGCTTCTTTCCTGTCACTGGTCCAGGATGTAAGAAAAAATGTACAATGACAGTAGTTTGCTGTTATGCATCAGGAGAGACAGTGTATGTTAGTAAGTTGGAGTGTTAGAAGGAAAAATGGGTAAATGTCATACCTGGGACATCGGGTGCTTTCTCATTCCTGAGCTCCATCAATGATAAAGCAACAAATGAAAATATTTTGTCTTGGACAGTTTTACAGAGAAAAACATCATATGCAGTGAATATAGTGTATAATTATTGTATAATATTATTATATACAATAAAGACAGTGAATAACATTAACATACATAAAATGCCTGATTTCCCTCCTGGTAGCTAGCTAAGTAGGTGGGGAAAAACAGTGAAGATGTCATTACCATGTACTAGGGCCAAATCTGAAGTGATATTTAGTTTCCCATGTATTTTAACAGCAGGTGAATAAATCTGCAGAAAGCTTTGGCAGAAAGGGTTGCACGCTAAAACCGGGAGACATTTAGCTACATGATAAACTTCATTTATGTTTACTTGGGATTCTGGAGTAGTTACTTCCATTAAGTCAAAATACTGCACTGAGAACCAAATGGTAGCTAATGGGACTTCCCTCAGATATCAATACCAGCCAAACCAAACTCACAGCAGGAGGAAGTAGCTCATACTTCCTCCTTCCTGAGCCTGGATGCTGCATTTTTAATATATTACATTTCAATAAACAGACTCCTGCATGTACCACATTCACCTAAATTCTGCAATCATTGCAAATCCATCTGTTTGTTGTAAAATAATAGAGGTCCTAAGTTTAGCTAAACGCTCTGGGGTGAGGTGTGTGACCATTTCCAAGTAACCCTGTGAGACATTTATCATAAAAAAAGGATTTGGCTTCCCTGAGGTATTGGCCTTGCTCCTGTTAGTTTGTACTCTTTCTCTGCAGCACAGCTGCCACCATGCTGAGACAAGGGAGATGTTATCCAGCCCATTTGTGATTCTGAATGCAAACTTCCAGACAAGCTCTAAGGCAATCCAATTAGGTGAGGTGGGAAACCAGAGCAAGAACCTTGATTAGCAGTTACATGCATTAACATTTACGGCATGCCAGACAAAGCAACAAGCTCTTCCCAAAATTAGCAAATGATGTGCATGGCACACATAAAACCATGTAATTGATTAAAATCTTGCAGCTTCATTGCTAGTATCTACCTAGTAGAAATGAGCTCCTAAACTCTCCTACTCCATTCTAAGTCACATCATGCTACTGCATGTGCTCCCTGCTTGCTGCAAGGACAACTGTGCTAATGCTTTAACTACATCTCTGATTTCAACAGAGCTGGATTGCTTTACAAAAAGCTGGAATATGATGTGTTTGCATGTGGTTTATATTACTACTGCACATATTATAGCATCTTGCAACTAAGCAAGTACTCTGTCTGGTATGGAAAATTTAATTAAAAGCTCTAGGATGGACAAGGAGATAGATTTTACTTTTTACTTCCCTGTGCTACCAACTTAATTGCAACCAAGTTTCTGATTTTGCTATATTCCACTCTCTGGCACAGTTTAGGACTATGCTGCTCATGTGCTTGGGAGCCTAAATCTGGACAGAGTGACAGGGTCTCACCAGTGTCGAGTAAGATCCTCCATATGGTACACTAAATTGGGCCATTTTAAGACTGGGATAGGGCAATCATACATTCACGTGTGCCTAAAGCTACCCCATTGCTAGGCTACTAGCTAAGAGAGTAGGAAGTCCTTACTCTGCAGCAGACCTTGTACAGTTAGATGTGCCAAATTGTGTTGGACTTGGCTTGATTTCAAGTGAATTATTTTTAATCTAGGCATTTGCATCCAGCTAGTTTTCACAAAGGTATCTCCATCCAATATGTTGGTTTCTACTAAATATGAGTGAAGGATTTTGCAGTTCTCCCTTCTGCTTGAGACTTTGCCCTCCATAGTCTAAATGGACAATACCTCTTAGATATCAGCTGAGGAAAAAGCCCTTCAGGGAGGTTTGCTCACCATGCTTTGACACTCACACCATTGCCATTCTCAGAGCAAGACTCCTTGGGAAAAAAGGGAAACCTCTATCCTAAGGCAAACATTTTGGCTCAGACTACTACCAGTCTAAAATGTGTTCTTGTAGTTGGTCACAGAGGAATGTCCACCCAGCCCAAATTCATGCAGGCTCAGGCTGTATCACTTGTGAAACTTCACAGTGTCTTTACCACAACTGTTTCTCCCATAGCTTTTTGAAGACATTTAATTTTGCCAGAATGCTGCAATAGCACAGAGTCTGCTCATATTTTCTCTTTTGGCTCAAAAAGAACACCAGTTGTCTTCATGAGTAGGAGGAGGATACACTGTCAACATTGCATCGCTCCAACTAGGGATGAGCCAAATAAATTAAAACAAATCAGTTTCCAGAATCTTTGCCCATTTTGATGACTGTGAGAATTTAATATTTCTGAGCAACCTCTTGTGTGCCTACCAGAAGAAACTGACATTTGCTGATGATGGCCAAGAAGTGAATTTTGGCACAAACGCTTTATTTAGTCTTGATGTCTTATATGTTTATTATTATTCAAATCCAAACCTGGCTATCTCTCATGGAATCACAGAGGAACTAGAAAAAAACATAATCTATTACAAAAGATTGTCCCATCACTGGTGTGGCTTTTGGGGTACAAGATTGAGGTATGATCCAGATAGTAAAATTTCTTCAATCTTCCTTGATTTAAAGGACTTATTGTTGAGAAACAACAAAAATCTTTTACTGAGTTATTAAATTGAAAGTAGTAGTCCTTTTTCTTTTCTTAATCAGCAGCTTAGATAAGTGATTCTGCCTCTGTGTTGTCTTGTTGAGTTTATACAAGGAAACCAACATATTTAGACCCTTCAAGCTATTATCAGCATTTCATAGCAGCCCTTTCTCCAGGTAGGTTTTCTGTGGAATGGACATGAATTCAATGACAAACATTGAAATCAGGAGAGAATCAGAAGACTGAATAGTGAATATACCCCAAGAGACAAGTGCTCTTTTATAAAGTATCTGTATGTGGTCAAATGAGTACAGTCAGGAATTAAACAACTTCTAACAAGAAGTACTTGTGTGGTCACAGAAAACAACTAGATGGTTGCTCATTAGTTTTTCCTGGGAGCTATCTGACTTTATCACCTATAAAGTACTGGACCAAAATAGCAGTCCTATCTAACCAAAGGACATTTACTAGAATCCTGGAAACTATCTTCTGAACCAAAATGCACTTTGCAGCTTACAAAATGCTCTTGAACCATGTTTCATCCCCTAGAGGCACTACAGAAATGGCCAGTATTTCTTCCCTCATGAGACCTTCCAAGCTCAAAGTCATGTCTGTTGGGAAGGGCATGGGATCCTTGGTCACTGTGGTCCTCAGTTCATTTGGACTCTGGCAAAGGCATTCTATTTGCAAATGGGACTGAAACCATCTGTGATATTTTCAAGTTAATGAATCATAGAAAAATTCCATGTATCTGCAGTGTCCATGCTGCTCTCATTATCAGAAACTATTTGTATTTGACAGTGTGAAAGATTAGAATTTCAGTGAAATGAGCACTAAAAAGCACCACAACAGAGCGTAGAAGACTCAGAGTTAGGTTGAAATGGCTAGGGCACTATTTTCTGTTTGGTTGTAGCTTCCTTTTTCTTTTATTTATAGGAAAAGGTCCTGTAAAATAGCTTATATTTACCTCTGGAAGGCAATTGAATACACTGGTCATACAGCTTGACCAGGACTGTTTTGTGGAAAAAAGGATTCATTTTCTGATAAATTGACCAGCTAATCCTCACTTTTTTATGAAGTTTCATCCATGCTCTGCTTGCCAGGTTGCAACCTCACTTCTAAACGCTGTGCTTTTCCTCTGCCCGTGAGTCATTTGCAGTAGTTGTAAAATCACAATGCCCTGATGCCAGCTGTGAAAATGTGTTCTGAACAACTTAAAAAAGAAAAAACAGACATTTTCTTCTTTCTAAATTCTCTCTCTGTATCCTTGTCCTCCCAGTCTGAATAAAGCAACTGAAGTTCGGAGTCTGTGCATGCCCAAGGATGTGCATACTTCTACTATTGAGTTATACTGTGGTGTTTTGGCAAGAAGAGAACTCTGGCATTAATCTTAGTAGTTTGACTTATTGCCTGTGCAACTGGGACCTTTCAGCAGGTTCTGTCCATTGCCTAGTTAAGCAAACCAACTTCTCAAGTAAGCTGTGGAAGCAGTTATGAATATGTGACTTTCACCATCAATACACTGAAGTGGTTTTGCAAATCTCTTATGTGCTGCTATAGGAAAGTTTGCACTTCCCACCTTCCACTTCTCTTGTTTCCCAACTTGCCTGTTTCCAATTGCAGCTTGTAGCTTCTGTGTGTCACACTTTGCCCTATTGTAGAGGGAGGAAGGAAGTGACTCATCCAGACTGCTACACATCCAGGATCTTGGAAAAAAAGATTGTTCTGCACTTATATCTTAAAATCACCTACATCATGTCCTTAGTTGTTCTGGTGCGTCCATCATCTAATGTATACACTAAAATTAATATTCTGAGAATACACATATTTTTGCTGGAATTAATCTATTGAGACCAGTGGGTATCACCTTGTCTTTTCTTCTGGTCTTGCTATGCATGGCTCCTGTGTATGCACAGTACAGTTAAATGCAGCTCCATATTTGTCTTTTTCCTACTAGAAAAATAAAATATTGGAAGCAGGATGTGCATTCCATGTCTCTGCAAAGTGGGTCTCAGGCTGTGACCCCAAGAACCTATTGTAATGTTAATGTATTCTGCAGAATACCCAGGTTAGTGGGTGAAGGAGATCCAGGAAATAACTGGCAGAAACCAAGCATCTAACCATTATTTTTTTGCTTATGGAAACTTGCAGACTTTGCTACAAGCACTGGTAACAAGAACTACTAAGTTCTCCCAGGAGAAAAGCCTCTGAGGACAAGGATTTTCTGCAAGACAGCAAAGAAGACTTAAACTCATCTATGCCCATTAGGCCTCCAGTTATCTGATAGATTCAGCAAATCTGAATTAAGTGCCTGAGCTTCCTACTCAATACCAGCAGAGAAGGTGGCAGGTGTCAAAATACAAAGGTGTTGTATTAAAAGACCTGTAAAATCTCCCAGACTGTCATCTTGCCAGGTTTTACTGCAGAGGCAGCACTTCAAATCTAAATGCTGATGCAAAGCTAGGCTCATTTTTAACTGCTGTAGCTGGAAAAGAAAGTATAAACTTGTAGTGATGCCTCCTACCTGCTGGGTCAGTGCCTGAGCCTGTGAGCTGTTGTGAAATGGAGATCTCTTGGTCTTTCCTCTTCCAGTTGGAACTAATTAAATATTAGTTGGCAAAGGGACTTGTGCTGGAATCTTCTGCTGCCTGGGAGAAATGTCTGAAGCTAAGCCACAGAGCAAATCTCCCCCTTGATTTGGACTAGTAAATACTTAATATTACTAGGGATATACGAGAGTCCTGGGAGCACGTTCCTGCTTCAAGCCAAACAGGTGCCTGCACTGAAGATAAGTTTACTGCTTAATTTAACTGAAGATAAAAATGCACAACTCTCCTCTGAATGCTGAGAGGTAAGGCTGGAGTGGACCCTGAGGGGATGTAGGCTGGGGCAGTGCCAGGACATACCTCTGGTGCAGCTTTATGTACATGCAAGGTTAATCTGAGCATATGCATGCTTATCTACAGAAAGGTTCACATTTGGGTTTGAGCTTTCTTCCATCTTTTTGTAACCTGGCACAAGCATTGCTTACCTGTCCACTGGGCTTCACTTCATGTTATGGCATGGCAGGATATATGCAACAGTCACCAGACCAAACCAAAGGGTTTGCTGTTTGTGTGCTGCAGTAGTTCATTGCCCATTCTCTCTTTTAAAGCCCACACCTATCTTGCCTACCCAACCACAAGTGTCTGAGCAGAAAGGTTTTGAAAGGTGCCATGGCTCACAATTCCCCCCTGTAAATTTGGAGCTGGAGCTTTGTTTCATTGCAAACTTCTGTGTAAAGAAAGAGGATGACTACAAAACAGAGAAGCAGAGCTTCAAGAAGTTATTCCTTAAAACTTCACAGATTTCAAATGGTTTTCTACAGCTTCTTCTATAGTGTCAACATAAAATCAGGACAAGCAATAAATTAGACTAATGAATTGTGCTCTCCTTCTTTTAGCTTATTTTGCAAGCTCAAGGGGCTTAGTGACATGGGATCAAAGGACATAGTTTTGTCACCTGATGTGACGAAAACCTTTGTTTTGTGTATTTGCTTCCGCATTTCATCCCTAGTGATCAAAGTGAGGAGAATTCCAAAAAAGGCCCTTTGCTGGAGCTGAAACAAAAAGCAGTTTACCAGTTCCAAATATGAAAACTGTATTAAGGCTTCTTTGGTTGCAGCTAAATGAACTGTTCCTCATGATTCATAGCAACTTTGAAAGATATAATTATTTTTAATAAAATCTCCTTTTTTGTTGGAATTTCATTCACTCATTTGCTTCCAAATGACAAAAATAATTTTGTGTGATTTTTAAATTGAAGTGGCTGTGTCTTCATTTCTGTCTATTTTTGTTGAAGTGATGACATTAAGCAATATCTGACACATAATTAAATTTTTCTACACCGTTATTGTAAAATTGACATTTTCTTTCTGTAATTGACACTCTTCTGAATTTAGAAACTTCTCTTGTTTATCATTTCAGGAACATTTCACTACGAATGCAGGAATGGTTATAAAAATGCATATATATTCCAGAATTTCTTTTGATCTTTGGTTTTAAATGGTTATTTCTCAGGTTTTGATGTTTATCAAATTCCTAGTCTAATTTCAAACCTCACTTCTGAGTTTTTTTCTCTAATTTGGGCATTGGAAATAAACATCCCCAGCCCTTTACAGAGGAAACACAGAGAACAAATTACATCTTAACAGCAGGGTATAGAAGCAGCTTGCGATATTAAATTGCATTGTGTACAACAGGCAGTGAACATTTGGGTGAGCAATTGAAAAGAAAATGCTATCTGCAAGATATGTCACAAAACATGATGTCAGATTTCCTGAGGAGCCTGGTAGAAATATCATATTAACATGAAAGTGCCAGATTTCTAAATGCCTTGGCCCATGGGAGTAGGCATTCAAAATTGCTAGCAAAGCATCTGCAATCTGGTTTACACACTGCTAAAAATAAAATGGCCATTATTTATGCCATATGATGCCTGTGGAATGAGAGCTGTTGGTGTGGAACTGCCCTGGGTTTCTTGCAGTTTTAACAATGCTTCCCACTGTCAAATTGCTCTCATTTATGGATTTATTGCAATCTCAGGAGAAATCCACCCAGTTTAGAAGTAGCAAGTAAAAGAATTTCCAAAGCAGCTGACTAATAATTAGGGCCAAATGAGTTACTAAAATAATTTTCCTCACATTGGGAAGAAGCGATGGAGACTCCTAAGAGTACAATGGTGCTGTGTTCCTTTTATGTGGCATATTATCAAGTATTCTGTCAGGTGTTTTCCCCAGAAACATCCAAAGAAAGAATGAAAATATGGAAACCTAACCCCAACTCCCACAAAATAAATTCTGCCCTCTTCTACAAAGTAGAAATAGAAAATAAACATACTAATGGATGTTAAATGGCAAGTTAGTTTGCCTCTTAGACTCAAGTATCTCCTTAGATGCAAACAATTCTTATATACATTCTTATGTATATAATATTATATAGCTTATCTTATTTCTGTATATATTGAAAACAATATTTTGCCAGTGTAGATTCCTCTTATGTGTCTGAATTTCCTTGCCACAGACTCATCTGTTCTTTTCTCTAGGCTCAATCACTGCAGTTACTTCAATTTTTTTCTTTTGGTGTGTATTTTCAGAACTTCTGATCTTTTTCTTTGCTTTCCTATGGACACAAAGCAAAGAGGCACAGCTTTATTAGAGGTATGGCATTCAAATAAAGGTCAGAGTATTCCACATTAGGCTTTATTAAAGGAGAAAAGGATAATCTCTTGTGTCATACAGATGCCACTCCTGTTTATACATCCCAGTATAAAGTTTGTCCTTCTCTAGAAATGTGAATTTTCTTACTGTGAGTCTTTAATGCTTGACAATTTGAAGTTCAGTAAATGTCTTTTCAGTGGGTTTGCTGTTTAACCACTTTTCCTTTTTCTGCATTTATAAAGATAGCTGCGTAACTGTAGAAACTTGCACTTATTTGACCAGAAGGTCGAGGGAGGTGATCCTGCCTCTCTCCTCTGCTCTCGTGAGACCTCAACTTGGAGTACTGTGTGCAGTTCTGGGGTCCTCAATATAAAAAGGACATGGAACTGTTTGAACAAGTCCAGAGGAGGTCATGAGGATGATCAGCGACTGGAGCACCTCCAATATGAAGATAGGATGAGAAAGTTGGAGCTGTTCAGCCTGGAGAAGAGAAGGCTGCGTGGAGACCTCAGAGCAGCCTCCCAGTATCTGGAGGGGACCTATAGGGATGCTGGGGAGGGACTCTTCATTAGGGACTGCAGTGATAGGACCAAGGGGTAACGGGTTCAAACTGAAACAGGGGAAGTTTAGATTGGATATGAGGAAGAAATTCTTTATTGTGAGGGTGGTGAGGCACTGGAATGTATTGTCCAATAAAGATATGAATACTCCATTGCTGGCGGTGTTCAAGGCTGAGTTGGACAGAGCCTTGGGTGGCATGGTTTAGTGTGAGGTGTCCGTTGCAACTGGATGATCTTAAGGTCCTTTCCAACGTCGACTATTCTATTATTCTATTATATAAGCTGAAGGAGTGATAATTTAGAGTAAGTACGTTAAATTTTGCTGATCCAAAAAAATGACATGTCCATCATAGATAAATCCATCATTTATGGCCTGGGCATAGAAACTTACCCTTTCTTCGGTCAGAATCTGTTCTGGAGTTTTAAACTCAGTTTAATATACAGATTCAGCCACAAGAGCCTGCTTTTGGTTTCCAGTGGATTTGACTCCAGTGGTCCATCAAATTTGAGTCAAAAAAAAAAAAGACTTGCCATATTAAAATGAGCGGAATTACTGCTTCTTTATGGCAGAAAGCCCATACTGCAGCCAAGCTTTTATAGGCTGTTCTTCATTTCTTACCTGCAAAACTCTGTCAGGTGAGCTTGACTTCAAGCTTAATTACCAGAGGTAGAAGCAAACATGCGCATTTCTATTTATCACAGTTTAGTTTGAACTACGTGGCTATTAAATTCTTGTGTAAATCTGAGATATGCCTCATAAAACGTTATGAAATATTCAAGTGCCAGTTACTACCTAATTGTTGAAGATGACAGTCTCTTCTCAGTAGGGTTATGCAAGGAAAATTAAAATACAGAGCCAGACAAGGTTCTTTAATAGACAAAAAACATTTCATTTAAATGAGACTCTGGTTATTTGTATAGCAGTTTCCTAACTTTTGGTAAACTAAGCTACTAGTGATCACATAGTTTCTTGAAGTCATCTTGGTAACTGTGGAGCTCTATTCCCCAAAATATCAATAATTTTGTTAGTGCAGATTTGTTTTTAATTTTTATGCTACTTGGTAATATTTTCCTTGTTAAATTCTCACAACTCAGTAACTTATTCCAGCTCTCTATATAAATCAATATTTTTCATCCCTGTGCTTTATCATAAAATTCTCCTGATTTTAAGCAGACTATTTCCACCTCTTTTGTCTTAGCTGCATCAGAAAGCTGAAACACTGGATAAAATAGGAATCTGTTCATTATCTTAACCTGCCTCATTGTCATTGCTAAAGCCTTCATATTTATCAGCCTCTTGTTATCCAAACGAATCTCAAGATGGAGGCTTGCAGCAATTTCAAGTAGGTAGCTGGGACACCTGTGGAAAACATATGTAGGAAATAATGAGGTCTGGGAGCTGTGCACACTTTATCACATTTAACTTCACCCTGAAGACTGAAGTTTTACAGATTCACCTGGGTCCAATTTTGAGAATTAGCCCAACACAATCTTCCAGCATGTCCTTCAGGTCAACCTTCACACAAATCACCCTTTTTCATTTCTCCAGCTGAGGCTCAATGTGAGTGAGATACAGCTTTAAAGAACTCTGGGAGCCTGTGTTGAGCTGGTTCATCTGTGATTTCTCAGTGACAAACTGCTTCCAGAAGTTTAGGCACTTCTCTGCCCGCTTCTGCTCAAGCACCATATGCTATCAATTTACTGCAATTACCTCCACTGTTAAAGACTGGTACAGACAATTGTTTTGATCCAAATGGTGATGATTAAGATCCTGAAGTCAATTATCTTTTTTCCATCGATTTTCATGGATCTTGGATCAAGTCTTGATGGCTCCTGAGCAAAGTGAGGAACATAATATAAAGCAACATTGTGCAAAGAGGAGGAGAAGGAAGAAAGGGAAGAAAAAGGAGGAAAACAACCTCTTATTTAGCAGGGTTAAAAGATGAACTTTTGAAGCATTCCTGACTTCTCTGTGGTTTAGTCAGAATCCTTTAACGTATGTGCCCGAATATACTGCAGCTGAAAAATACCATTTCTTGACCCCTTCAAGCCCTTTGCTGAGTTCTTGTCATGTTTGATGGACTCTTCTTCAAAACGTCCTCTATAACAAGTCTAGCAGCATTTGGAAATAATTGGGCTCCATGTTACTTCTTACTTTTTCCTGGAAGTCAGCCTAATTTTCTCCCTTATTCCACTTCTTATAAGTGTTCATTTTTTGCTCTCCTAAATCACATTGGAAACTCTCTTTTTAATACTACTGATGAACAAAAAGCTCCTCTCAGCAAGAAACTATTCTAGGAGTCTTTGCAGTAATAATCTGAGAGGCATCTCAAATGGTATCCTGCTCATCTTCAGTTATACCTTGCTTATTGCCCAACTTCATGGTATGAGTTCTGTTTTTCATGTTGCTTCCCATCAGGAAAAGGTTGAGAAGCAAGGTCTGAAGAAAAATGCTCAATGCAAAGATTCTCATCACGGTGAGCATATTGGCATTCCCAAGACTGAAAATCAAGACAAAGCTGGATAAAATTGTAACAGATGGGAGAACCATAAAATAATGTGAAGAATAATTTCTGTAGGGACCTTCCACCCTAGTAGCTTGTTCCCTGCATAACTGTTCTCCATCAGTAGCACCAGCATCCAGCCATATTTTCCATGGCACTGGAGTATCCAAAGCCAATCAATAAATGCTCCCCAATATAGAATCATAGAATCAGCTAGGTTGGAAAAGATCATCAAGTCCACCAGTAACCCATGTCACTGAAGGCCTCAACTATGTGGGACACTTCCAGAGACAGTGATTCCACCACTTCCATGGGAAGCTGGATACAATGCCTGATATGAAGCTCTTTGCTTATATCTAGAACCAGCCCTGTGAAAGAATAACTCGTAGCTTAACCTTTATCTCTTAGAACAATGCTATGGTTTAAGCCCAGCAGTAACTCACACGGTTCTATCACTCACTCTCTCTTCTTTCAACTCCCCTACTCCCAGGGGGATGGAGAGGAGACTTGAAAGACTGTAACTCCCATGGATTGAGATAAGAACAGTCAGTAACTGAGGTATAACACAAACCACTGCTGCTACCACCAATAATAATAATGATAAGGGAAATAACAAGGGAAGA
>JAOEHX010070997.1:0-11627 GCA_025448015.1 Bolborhynchus lineola | reverse complement strand
GCCCTTCCCCTCAGACCCCCCACCCCCAACCCCCTGAATTTTTCCAGCCAAACAAAATAGGCCCTTAATTTAAACCAAAGTGGTTTGGTTCATTTTCTT
This sequence comes from Bolborhynchus lineola, assembly GCA_025448015.1. Taxonomy (NCBI): domain Eukaryota; kingdom Metazoa; phylum Chordata; class Aves; order Psittaciformes; family Psittacidae; genus Bolborhynchus; species Bolborhynchus lineola. The sequence continues at coordinate 11,528 of JAOEHX010070997.1, read as the reverse complement.
TTTCCGACTGTTGCCAGCAATGAAATGTAACTGTATGGAATCTTACAGCATTGTTCAAAATGTGACAAAGACAAAACATGGCATTTAAACACAATGAACTGAAGAGTTTCAAATAATATGGTTTGGACCAGGAGGTCTGCTACAGATCAGATTGAACCAAAATTAGTGAGAATCTTCATTTCCACTCTCAACATGCATTTTCCAGTGTCTGAACTGTTTTTCCCATTCTCCCAATTTTCTTGTGATCCTACTTAATAACTTTGCTTTCCGTATTGATTTGGTATTCAGCATCATACATAGGTAGGTGTGTGTGCCCCTTTCCTGAGCTCTACTTCAACCAGCTCTACCTAATTAGTTATTCTGATCTTTTCTCAGAAGTCAGTCCCTTCTTCCTATTAATCATTTTTCTTCTTGGATTTGCCTCCAATTTATCAACATGTGCCTGGGCAGGAGATGCTAAGGAGTGAATGCTGTGTTAAATAGCAAGCCAGTGACAACAGCTACCTTTCATAGACAGCTGGGGTTTGCTATTTTTCACGCAATTGCCATTTCTGGCTCGGTCTCTTTGCTTTACCAATCTCCTTGAAACACATTTCAGGCTGGCAAAGGTCTGTTTAGCCCTTCTTTTTTTCCTAGAAATACTGTAGGTAGCTTATTTATAGGCATGGGTTGGAAAGCACACATCCTGGATGTTCCAGTGCCAAGCAATAGTTCATAGTTTCTGAATATTTTACATTACTCATTAAAATACCTGTTCTTGCCCAGCTTAACCATTCATCAAATTTGCCTAAGGCTAAAACTTAATACATGCACTTGATACTTCCAAACATCTGCGTGCTTTGATGCCAGAGGCTATAATAAAACCAAATCTGTCTATATGAGATATTGCAAAGAAAATCACTGGAGGGTCACCAAATTAGAAGGAACTAAGAGAAAGGAAAAAGCTACCAACATTTTCCTGCACATTCAGAGCATCTGTGCTCTAACACCCTCCTTCACTTACAATCTCAACGCAAATAGATCTGGTAAACAGTGAGGGATGGTGAAGGGCTGCATGCTGGCGAGAATCAGGCATGGGAAGAGTGATGAGAAACCTGTGCACGTTTTCATAATTCATCCAAGCACAGCAATATTTACTGTCACTCAAGGTGATTCAACACTGAGTCCTGCTACCAAAACATAGCCCTTTCAAAAGCACTTGAAGGCTGATGGTGCAAGTGCTAAAACTGCCCTCATTTTTCTGACTTTTTCATTAAGAACTGTGCTATCCATGCTCACATTTGTTCAGCACACATGCTTCATTGATTTATGTTGTATGAAAACACTTTAGCTGTGTCCTTAAAACCACATTAGCATCTGTTAAATATCCATTTGAATCTGAGTTTTATTCATAAATGCAAATTTACAGAAGTTTTTAATTGTGTGTCACACATCAGTGCGATTACAACTTCATCTCCTCTGTTTTGACATAATGTGGATTTAATATTTTACAAAACCACCAGCTTAGATAATGCATAATGACTTACTATTTATGCAGAAGCAAACATTTTCCATTGCTTCTAACGTGGTCAGTGCCTACTGAGAAAGAAGGCATCCTGCAATTAACAGCAATGAATTAATAATAGCCACTACTGTGGCCCTGTATAAAAGCAGCAGAATGTTTACTTTCTAACAGGAATCAGAAAAAACTTTGTGAGCAACAGGAAAGCCATAGTAGACATGTATGCTTTGCATTGTCTACAAAGAACTGGTACCCAAAAGCTTTGCCAGAGTTATGTCTCATTAAATTAAAAATAATAAGAGACAATTAAGAATAAGAAAAGAACATCAAGTTTTGTGTGATTTTATGGTTTTGGTCTTCAATTTAACATCCTACATTGTCATTTCATCTCTCCCATTCCTCTCATGTTTCAGTTTTCTACCTTGACAATACAGCTCTTCTAACTTAAAATTGCTAAACTTCACCTTCTTCTCTTATAAATGCCCTACTTCTAGCTAAACAGTGAGCACAAAGAAAAGCCAAAAATGCATATTTCCACCCCATGCACATGTCAGATCAGGGTAAAGTACCCCAAGCTAATGCCTATGTAAGTGCAAATATGATAGCGCCAAATCCTGCCAAATCCCTTTTTCCAGTGTTACAGTGACCCTTTCCAATGAGCCTCTGCTGCTGTTTTTTCTTCTATGTTCTGCTTGAACATAGCACAAGAGTCTGCAATTACAACCCTGATGATCTCTTAATTTTCATCAACTGGATGGTTGTTCAGCAGGGAACAAGCACAAGCATGGGCTGGTTTCTCTTATTAAAACTGCTCATCTGCTTCGTGAATTCTCAGTTCAAAGATGCCATACTTCAAGCAGACCTTGATGGCATGGCACTGAAATGCTTTCCTTCTGCAAACATCTGGCTGTTTTATTCGGTTGGGAAGCCAGTTGGTGATCTTTGCTGCTATTGATTTTTGTACTTAAATAATCAATCTTTTGTTTTTCTGCTTTCTTCTTTTTTGGCAAGAGGGTTTTCTGAAGCTGTGCCTTTCCTGGTAGCATTGTATAGCAGGTCTCTATCATCAGGATTAACAGTGTTCCTTGCTTCATGACAGGCTGAAGGTAAAAGGATGAACAACAGTTGTTCAGCTATCTCCCCACTGAATGAAGCAATCAATTAGCCTCAAAAGTGTCCTCCCAACAACTGCAATCATGACATTGCTCTTCCCTCAAATTGTCTACCTTTAATTGCAAGATGGTCCTTGACCTGAATACATCCTTTATTTGACACTTTCGTGTTACTTCTTTTTTTAATCTTTGCAGATATGATGATAGACATTTCTCGTTCAAAACCTATTCAGTGAAAAGCAGCAAGAACACTGATGTAGCAATTCCAAATCCATAGGTAACAACTTCCTTAGTTAATTATTTTTTGCCCTTTGATCCTCTTTCTTCAGAATATATACTGATTGTCCTATTGACGGAGACTTTTTCTTTGGAAGCTGGTACTTATGGCTGCAAACTTACCTTTTCCATTTATTTCATACCATCACTAGGCTGTCCATCACTGACAGTAGAATAAATCCTGGGTTCCTCATGCTCTCCAGCATGAGTTGTATTGAGTAAGGTGTAGCTCATAAGTTTATACAGAGCATCACAAGAAAAATTGTGCCCAGAAACAAAGCTTCAAGGACCACCTTGCTTATAGGTAGATGAAGGACACTGGAGGGACATCAGCTTTTTGGAAAGAAGATTGTTTATGATGTTTTTTGACAGAGATAGAAAAGACAGCAATATCTTACTAGCTACACCAAGCTATTTTCTATACTCTTCAAAACTACCCACACATGACCAAAAGGCTCCAATTTAAAGGGAACTCACTTTATCAGCTGATGGAAGCAACTCCCTTCGTCACAAGTGAGAGTGTTCCAGGTGTTGATTATTAAATAAAAACATAGACATTATTTCTCCAAATTCACCTTGAGATTCAAAGTTTAATTTTGTCACAGTTTCCACTACAGAACACTTCAATGTCAACAATATTCAAAGTATAAGCTTGTTACTTTAACTTGGATTGCCTACATAGCTTGAAAAAGTATCTGATTTTCTTTAGTTATACATTATAACAGATTTTTCTCTTGCAGCTCCTTTCCAAATCCTTTTTATCTTGCCTTCATGCTTCTCAAATAGTGGACATCTCAATCCGACATCCTATTTCAAGCCCATTCTCCAGGCAGAATATGAAGATACAGAAAAATGGTACAAGGTAATAAACTGCTTTCAACAGATCTGCTATGCAATAATAAGGAAAAAGGGGAACAAAAAGAATTAAAAATCAAATAAAATCCAGGTTTTTTAAAAGAAGTAGGTTGAACTTAGTCCTCAGGGAAGGCAGTTGAGCCAGATAGCTCAGCTATCACTGTGGCTTCAGTAGGAGAGCTGAAATGTTCCTCTGCTTATTTTCTCTAATAAATACTTCATTTGCAGATTTACACTAGATAACTTGTATCTAGCTGCTATGAACCTGTGGAGAGTTGAAAGTCGTTAATCATGTCTTGCTGTTAAGGAAGGAAGAACATGCAATTCTGCAGGCTGTTAGTGGATAAATAGAGACTTTTCAGGAATTCTTAATTGAAAACCATTTGTCAACAATTTACACACAGTAAAATTCTGTTAAGGATACCCTTGCAGGGTTGATTGCCAAATCAGAATAAAAAAGAACTCAATACCCAGTCAGTAAGATTTCTGCAACTGTTTCCCCACCCCACTTCTCCTCAGATCAGTGGGTATTTGAAGTCTGATTTCATAAATAAAATAAGGTTAAGAGATACGTGAGCTTGTTGTAAATCTCTTCCAGGCTAAGAAAGATTTAAGAAACCTTTAAAGAAAAGCACCAGATAATAAGAGAGAAGACCTACAAATAGCACCAGGGAGACTAAAAAATGGTGACTCAATAGCTGTGAAATTCCCTGTTGCACAGATAAAACTCTTCAGTCTTGGACAGGAGTAAAATGTGAAAATTTACCCTGGGAGCAGTCATTCTGATGACAAAAAGGTCTGAAATCTTGCAGATTTTCAAGAGTGATGGGATGAACTTAGAGAAGTAGCTATCAAGAAAGACGTTCCAACACAGTGAGATGTGTTAGGCTGCAGAATAACCTCATAAAGGAACAGATAGAAATCTCATTGCTCAACATATTTAAAATTAGGCTTGATACAGCAGGTGTTATGTATCTCTACATGTGCAATAAAAGAATAACACAAAGAAATCACTGTGGCACAGCTGGAGACATGAATAACAGTGTTTAGCTCACAAACAGCTTTAAAAGGCTACTAGTATATTCCAACCATGTATCACAGTATGGGTTGTGTTGAATTGCAGGCAAATCTTGAAGGGAGATGGACTCCACACTTCGGGAAGTGTTCTCTCTTTGGAAACCTGTGACTTTATGCTTTGCTAAAGAAGATGTAGCGCCCCTTTTCCAGGCTTGCAGTTTGCTCCAGTGGCTCCTTATCTGTGTCTCTGACACCTACAATTTCACATTCCTGCCAACTTGTATAAAGTAGCAAAGAATCATAACATGGTCCTGCAGTCTGTTACTCACTTGACCAGCTTCTAAATGCTTAGAAATTGTATTTCTCCATCAATATGCTTTGTCTTGTAACTTGTGAGTTTTATAACTAAAATGTTTCTTCTTTTGTAGCCATATTTCTCTATTCCTACATATCCCAAAAGATCATGAAACATCAAAACCAGCTATGTTAAGCCTTGGATTTGTCGGGATACTCACCCATAAGCAATCCAGGATGGGGACCAGCTGGTTCTTGCAGGATATATGTTATCTAGTTTCCATGGCCTAGACCTACAGACATCCAGGAAAAAAGAACAGAGAATTAGCTCAGTTTATTATGTTTGCAGCAGCAGTGCCTATGGGAAAACTGGTGACATGGACACAGTATGTTGGATCCTGAAAGAGTAAAAGCATTTTGAGAGACAGTCTCTGTCTCAACAACATGTTCAGAATTTCACAGGCATGTTAGGCATAATGTGGTAATGATGTTTTTCTTTTGTGAGGCTTAGCCCAACAAGCTTCAGCTCTGGGATAGACACCTTTATAACTGCTCTTTCTGTGCAGCAAGGATAGAGGGGAGAAACTGTGAGTTGGATGTGTGAAAATAACACCTCCTGCAGTTGTTCAGCTGATAGTGAGGGTTTGCCAGGCTTGTGCAAACCATCACACCAGCTCTGTAACACTGCCTGCCACTCTGTTCGGTGCAGGGCATGTTACGTAAGTGAAGATGATGTTGTGTGGCTTAAATTGAGGCGATAGAATGAAAATTGGGCTTTCAAACTTAACACTTCTATTCCAATGTTCATAAAAAATTATTGCATCCTTATATTGCCACTGAAGAAGTGCTAAAACAAAATGATTGTAAAGGTGAATCCTTCAAGTTAAAAATCTCCAGCACAAGATAGCTGTCAAGGTAGAGCAAGCTCTGTAAGGAGTAGTAACAGCCTGCCTCTAGCTTCACACAAGGAAACAATCTTTAACATATCTATCTGGAAAGAAGACTTAAAGAAGACTTTGGAAGCAATTGAAGATGTGAATGTTCAGCTTTTTTAGGAAAGATAACCTACGAAGTCTTCAATCAGAAATGTCTGACACAGAGCTCTGAGTATAGCAAAACTAGTGTATGGAGGATGCAGGCAGAGGTCAAGATGCAGGTCCATTGCAAACCACAATGCATTCAGATTAATGATTTTGATTTGTTCTGTTTTTTTTTTTTTTTTTTAAATCATTCTCTTATGGAAATATGGGTACTCCTGAGCACTGCTGCTACTACTGCAGTAGTAGGGGCGAAATACTGCATGCAAGCACAGAGCACCACAGCGCTCTCTCTCCAGGTTGGCAGGCTAGCCATTTATCCAGCTTTCAGCCTGCTGATGGCTCAGTTGTGGAGCCTCCCACAGCCCTAAACCCTGCCAGCCCTGTGAATTATGAACACCTCTGTCCAGCTGCCCGAGGGAGCTGGAATGGGAAGGATACAGAACACAGCCAGCTGGATGAGGCTCCATGAAGCACACAGGAATGGAAAGGTTTTGCTTTCTACCATGTCTGGTGATGGAGGGGGATGCTCTGCACCCTTCCCATTCCTGGTCTGGAGCCCTCACTGAGTGCCTTGGAGAATAGGGTTTGGTGTCCAGGCTGGGTAAAAAGACTAAAAGAGGATGAGATGTGAAGTTCTGGTATTTGACTTCAGAGAAATGTGGGACCAGATAGGAAACCCCATGGCCAGAGATATGAATGCTGCTCTGCTAGGCCAAATGCTAATGTCCTTCAAGGCACCTTGCTCTGTATCTCTGTTATTTTGCTACAGTAAATGTTTACAGCAATATAGAAGCAAATATCTGCCTTTTTTTTTTTATTTTTATTTTTAATTTTTTTTACACCTCCTTTAATCACAAAGAAAATAGATTAAGTGTTCCCAAAAGCTTCTTGGCTTTCACATGCACACATTCCCTACTAATTTATGAAAAAGGCTTCTAGAGAGTTTAAGAGATTTCAGAAGTCTTACATAGCAGTATGTCCTGATTTCAGCTTGGATACAGTTAATTTTCTTCTAGGAGCTGGTACAGTGCTGTGTTTTGGGATTAGGAGGAGAATAATATGGATAGCACATTAATATTTTGGTTGTTGTTAAGTGATGTTTACTCTGAGACAAGGACTTTTCACCTTCTCACATCACCCCACCATTAAGTAGGCTGGGGAGGCACAAGGAATTGGGAGGGGACAGAGCTGGGGCAGCTGACCCCAACTGGCCAAAGGGGTATTCCATACCATAGAATGTCATGCTCAGCATAGAAACTGGGAGGAAAGTTGGCTGTGGGCTGCTATTGGGCATCAGTCTGTTGGTTGTGAGTAATTACATTGTGCATCACTTGTTTTGTACCTTCTAATTCTGTTATCAATACTATTGTTACTACTACTACTACTATAAATATTATCATTATTACCCTTCTTTTTTTGTCCAATTAAACTATATTTATCTCAACCCATGAGTTTTACCTTTCTCCTATTCTGTCTCCCATTACTGAGGGGGGAGTGTGTGAATGGCTGGTGGGATTTAACTACCTGCCGGGTTAAACCACCACACACACAGTGTTAACAAGGAAGTGGATTTCTGGCCTTCCTTTCTCACTAATGTGTTCAACTATAGCCTATTATACCTCACACTGTGAGAGAAAATCCAGTTCAACAAAACCTCTGGGTGGTTCAAGGGGTACAGGTTTCAGCTACCTCAGCTAAATGCTAAGGAGGCTGAACCAAGGTCCACCAAACTCAATGAGAATCATTTTTCATTGACTTCAATGGACTTTAAGTGTGGAATTAAGTAAATTTGTTTGCTACCAGCAATAGGAAATTTTCAAACCCTTCTGCAAACCTGCCACAGGGGAGGAACAAAGTCCCAGAGCATGTTAATAAGAATTGTGTGCACTTGAGAAAACTATTTATATTGGACACTGCTGTCTTCAGGCTTCTCATACTTTCTGCAAGACATTTCCATTCATTTCCATCTTCAGCTGCAGCCCAGTTGTAATATTTGAGGCCTTTTTACTCCTTGCCTCATTTCTTATGTTCCCATTTCAAATAGAAACTACCTGCACTTTTTCATTAAAGGTCACAGTAAAAGTCTGAAACTTGGACTGTAAATTCCTTCTGGTGGAAAGCGGTTCTTTATTAAGGTGAAGATGGAGAAATAACAAGTTTTGTGATTCAGTTACCACTTCAGTGTATCTTTGAGCCTTTCAAAAGATTTTAAGACCATAACACAGATGTGCAAGACAAAACAGGAATGCAGATTAAACAGGGGGCTGTATGATTTACAGGGCTAGAATAAAACTCCCATCCATCTGCTATCACAAACTTGTACACCCCAAATCCACAGACATTTGGGATTTTTTCTTCTGAGAGAATTCCAAATATCTAATCTCTTGTGTTCACAAATGTACTACTTTTGCTGGAGTGGAAGAGTGCAATTGCTCGTACCTATTTTGTACCTAATTCCCATATGAATCTCCAGATTACCTGTCGGCATTCTTTTGACATTGCCGGAGTGCCTCGATCATTTACACAAAGCACCCATGAGTGTGTGGTGAGTCCAGATCTGGGACTTGTTCTTCCTGAGAAGGAAACCAGAGAGCAATCTAACAGGCTTGCAGTTTGAGCATGAGATCAAAGCACTGGAGTGAAGAAAGAACTCTACAAATCAACCTTCTGAACCCAAAATTGAATTGTTACAGCACTTCTCAGGTTCAATTTTGTTCTCTGCTTGAAGGGATTTGAACTTTCATATCCCATGAGAATACTTGAGCAAAGCACCAGGCTGTAAGTGGAGAAACACGGCAGAATAAGAAAAGACATATTTGTAGTTCTTATTTAATCTTGCCTTCATTGAGTAAATAGCCTAAAATGGTGAGGGTAGAATTTCCTAAGGTGTTGAAATAATTTTTTGATGCTGAACTGCCACAAGGTGCAATGAAAACTCTATCCTCAGAAAACAGCATAAGATCTGAAAGGAAAATTAAGGCCAGGTTGGACAGAGCCTTGGCAACATGGCCTAGTGTGAGGCATCCCTGCTCATGGCAGAAGTTCTTCCCTGTGAGGGTGTTGAGGCACTGGGAGAGGGTGCCCAGAGAAGCTGTGGCTGCCTCATCACTGGCAGTGTTCAAGACCAGGTTGCACAGGGCTTGGAGCAACCTAGTGAAAGGTGTCCTTGCCTATTGGAAGGGGTTGGAACTGCGTGAGATTTAAGGTCCCTTCCAAACCAAATCATTTTGTGATTCTACTATTCTAAGCATGACAGACATATGAATACTCAAGCAAATTTCCTGCTAAACTTCAGCAAAAAAGAACAGATAAGAAGAAATTGAATGAAAATCAACAACTAAACCGTGGTTCCTGGTTCACAAATACTTTGTGTACCTTGCAATGGTGATCATTTTGCATAGCAGTAGAACCCTTTTTCTGTCTTTATTAGCAAGCAATAAAATAAATGTAAGCATGTAAAGAAGGCTTTTAGGGAAAAAGTGGAAAAGAAATGTGGAGCAGTGATCAGTGTTTGGAGGAAGACTGTGAGCCAACCTGTCTGCTCCAAGGCAGGACGAAGCCATTGGGGTGAACTGTAGCGGGAAAGGATGTGGAGGGAAGCCAGGTCTGAGATGAGAAATAGGAGGATATTTAGGCATGGAGGCTAGTGCATAAAATTAGAGATCAACATTGCAACTGATGTCCAGTGTTCAAACTTCACTCCCCAGCCTGCACTGACTGATACCTCAAGTAACACTACCAGCAAACTTGACAGCTTGTCACTGAGCAAAGGGCAAGCAGAGGCTGAGTGAGGAAAATACAGTAATAATTTTCATTGTTGTTATAAGGGCAAAACCAATGTGTCATGAAAAGAACTTATGGGAAAAATATTAAGACTCTTTCACCCAAAACACAACATTTTCTTAGAAAAGTTTTCATATATCTGAGACCCACAAACAATAATTTCAGCACACTTTCAAACACATATCTTAATCACAATTGAAAGAAATATTTGCTTTGACTTTTATTTGAGTTGGCCTGAGGGCCATTATTTTTATCTACACTAAATTTAAAGCTTCTTGACACAGTTGAAACAGTGAATATGAGCTTAGTATGCACTAGAGTTGAGCCATGTGCAAAGAAAGAAGAGTTTTTGTGAAGATCACTAACACAGCAAGGCTCCCTTCTGTCTTGGACTACAACCAAAGCAGATGCTGTGCACCAGGCTGTGCAAGAACCATTTAAACCACAGGGTAAGCCAAAAAGCTGTCCAACAGGTCTAAAGTACATTGCCAGCATGCTACTGTACTCACTGTTAGCATCAGAGCAAAATGCTGTCTAATGCTTTGCAGGTGAAGGATTATTCAGATACACTTTCCCCACATTTATAATTCCCATGCATAGATAACTAAGAAAAAATATGCTTTAAGGAGAAAAATCAGCTAATGAGCAATGCCTGCTTCAAAATGAGAAAGCAATAGCTATTACCTTTCTCATGTTTTGCTCTGTGGGTTTCCTCTACAGGGCAGTATTAAACCACTGACAGTTCTGCCTAATGATAATAGCTACAAAATGAATTTCTTCAGACTGGCATTTACAATTAAATTTAACTGAAAGTTGGATGTGTTTAACGGAACCATGGAAAAATGCAGTTCCCTGAGTCCTAAAACACTCATATATACATAATGATATCAGAGCAAAATGAGTTAATTTTTTTATAGGACACACAAAGACGAAAACTTCAACCAGTACATATTCACATTGTGGTTTGTTGTGATAAAGTGGGTTTGTTATACTTCAGATAATCCACACAGATATTTGGAAATAAATGTGAATGATGTTTGTGATGTTATTCATCATGAGGAGAAGAAAAATCTGTAGAATAGTAGATTAATTTAGCATGGGGGCTAAATTGATCAGGTAGCTAACTTCATCCTTGTAAAGCAATGAATACGCGTAATGCCATCTCTGTGTGGGATTATTAGATGAAGAAGTAATAATCCAGTTATGCCACAATGCTATAAATTCTATGATGTGGCTACAGAGCTGATGGACAGGGGTAGAGCAGTTTATGTCACCTACCTGGACTTGTGCAAAGCATTTGACACTCTCTCACATGACATCCTTTTCTCTAAGTTGGACAGACATCAATTAGATAGGTGGACCACTCGGTGGATAAAGAACTGGCTGGATGGCTGCACACAAAGAGTTGCGCTCAATGGCTCAATGTGCAGCTGGAGGCCACTAACGAGTGGTGTCCCTCAGAGATCGATATTGGGACCGGTCTTGTTCAACATCTTTGTTGGTGACATGGACAGTGGGATTAAGTGCACCCTCAGCAAGTTTGCTGATGACACCAAGCTGGGTGGTTCGGTCAATACGCTGGAGGGAAGGAATGCCATCCAGAGGGACCTTGACATGCTTGTGAGGTGGGCTGATGTCCACCTGATGAAG
>JAOEHX010070986.1:0-16970 GCA_025448015.1 Bolborhynchus lineola | reverse complement strand
AGAAAAACACCTCTTTGTTGTAATTCTCTCACACCAACAATTTGTTGCTGTTAACAGAACTTGCACCAGGACAAAACAGGTACAACATGAGAAAAAAGCCTCTGAATGCTCATAGACTAGCGAAAATTTGCACCTGGTTGTGGTGAAGTGTTTGCGATCTCTTCCCATCTCTCCCCCGAATCGCTGAAGGCCTAGTTCATAATTCTGTGCCAAACACCCCCTACAGACTGAGAGCACATTAGTGCTGGCCTCCAAAGGTCCAGAGACAGCTGCCTAGAAAGGATGTTTTTGGCATATTTCCTAATGAAATTGTGAGGAAAATAACTGAATAACCTTGAGAGTTCAAAGAGGGAGAGCAAGAAAAACAATAAATACAAGGGGGAATTTACCTAGTAGGTTCTACTCTCAGCAATGTAAGGAGACACAGAAACTGCTGGTAGCCAGCTTCACTTTCCTAGTAAAAACACCTGTGAGACCAAACGATGCTCTTCACATACCTTAGCCAAATGCTTTCAGGGAATAAAAGCCCTCTCTGTGAGAGCAAAAGCCTGGGTCTTTGGCTTTTGAGGACTCCCTCTAAAAGGCTGTGACTACCTATGCAAAACCCTTCCTGTGAGACAATGACGTGTGTATTTTCTCCCATTTTCCTTCAGAGAAAGAGTCCAAGGGGGTGAATCCCAAGTTCTTGTCTAATCCAGCCCCTGTTATATCTACACCTACTCATCAGGAGGTTGGTAAAGACAACTAGTAATACAGTAGAAAAGAGTTAACACTTTCCAAATGAATGTGAGACAGAACCCCTCTTGGGCCCTGGAGATGGTAGCATTAGGGTAGTAGACACATACTCACTTGACAGATGGAGGAGGGGAACAGTACTCATTTATTTTCTCAACATCTCAAATATCTCAAGTAGGTATTATTTTCCCTGCAATAGTTTTAGAAATTCCTCAAGAAATTGGTGAAGGCTTTTTTCAGCAGGAAGAAGGAAAAGGATGAAGGAAAATGCAAGCAAGTAGATGATTTCTCTTACTAAATTCTTCTTCCTTCTCCACAAGGACCTTTTATAAGCAAGTCTTCCTCATCCTACACAAGAAATGGCATAAGGTAGAAGAGGTAAGAGTGAAGAGCAGCTCTACTCTCTGAACACTGTGAGTAAATCCTGCTCAGTTTTGATTCATCTTCCTCCACTAGTGAGCAACCAGAGCAAGAATGCTACAGTTCTTTTTTCCCTTCACTTCCAAGAGCTCTCATCCTGCTTTTGTATATAACAAATTATGTAAAACAGGAAAACACACAAAAAAGAAAACAGACTGGTTTTAAGTTTTATTTAGAAAGCATGTTTTGGAACACCAGCAAAACCAGCACTGTTGGTATCTCCAAGTGAGCAGCTAGAGCTCAGAGCATTAACAACAGCCCCATGTCAGCAGAAAGCAAAGCCAAAAACTCATCCAAGTTGAAAGATTTTCAGAATTAAAATGAACTACTTGTATTCCAAGTATAAATCATTAGTAAACCCAGTGTTCACAAAACAGGCTGATAATGAAAATTACTATGAAGTACTAAAAAACTGGATCATAGTCAGGTTTTAGCTGTCCTGTAACTGCACTAGCAGAGGCATGTCCTTTTGCATGGAAAGATGGACACTAAAAAAAAAAAAATCTCCATTATAAGACAAAACTACATATTCCAACTCCGAAATTTATTCTGGCAGTTTTCAAAACAACTACTGTTTAAGACAAACACTCAGTGACAAACAGCACTGAGAGGGCAGACATCCAAGGACAGGGAAAAAAGTACAAGCATTTTTAAAATCCCATTAGATACAAAAACCCACAAAAAACTTCATAAACTACAGAGAACTGAGAGAACTGAGGAGGTGATTAAACACACCCCAAAAAGCACTACCAGAAAATAATTCTGGATATGTTAAAAGCCTGAAGACTTATGTGAACCCACTTCAGATTCTTGAAAACAAGGCCAGAAAAAGATCCAAGCTGCAAAAAACATTCCATCTTTCATTAAACTACCCCATAAGATGTACAGAAAGTAAATCAACAACATACAATTCTGGGAATCATAAATCTCTGATATGTGTTCCCCAAGCTATAAGTGAATGATAAAACAATTAGGGTATTATGAAACTGCAAGGATGATAAAGATGAGTCAAAAAAGTATCAATATAGGGAAGTCAAATCTTTCTGATCTATTAGAAATTCTAAAAAACATAAATTGAACCACTTAGCTGCATACCTAACAAAAATTTCTAACACAAGTTTTTGACAAAGCCTTTGCAAAAATATGTTGTCTAGGGCCGTATACTTCCACTGATCAGAAATGGCTGAAAGGGAAGAATTCAAAGAACAAAGGAACATACAGAAGTTCCCTGAAAACATTTGTTAGTAAATACCAACATCTGACGATGCTGCAAGATTCATCACTGAAAATTGTAGAAGAAAAAAAATAAGTAGAATAGTGCCAGGATTCAACATGGATGAATACACAGCAAGCACACCGAATTTTGAACCACTCTTTTTGCAGAAAGAGGAACTTGTACTGCAACTAATCCAGAAAATAAAGAAGAAATAAGAAAGTTTACCACTACCCAAGCAGTTTGGTGGAAAAAAAAAATTAAAAAAAAATCCATAAAAACTTTTTGATTATCTTCAGTACTTGATGTATCAAGAATGAGGTATAATAAGCAAGGCAAAAAAAAAGACATAGTATTTGTGATCATGATAGTTCAAATTGAGGAAAGCAATCACGAAGATACTGTGAAAGCAGGATTGCAAAGACAGGAAACCACTGATTAAAGATTTTGAATGCTACCACCTGAAACAAGTAAAATAGGAAATCTTTTTTCTACCTCAAAACGAAATGAACATAAGAGGATACGACAGAAATACAATTTAATGTATGATCCATACAAAAAGTAGATCATCCAATTTATGTTTTAACAACAACAAAAACCCCAGGAGAATAGTCAATAAACTGAGGAATAACATTAAACATACAAGACACCACATAAATCACATAAACTGAGGAATTCATCAACAGAAGACACCAGAACAAAGTTTAAGATATACAGACAATTACATAAATGCAACTGAAACAGTTATATAGGATTTTATACAGTATATTTTAAAAGTGTCTTACAAGCCTTAATGTCAGGGTCATAAACCAATCACTACCTGATAGTAATTAAAAAGAAACGTCATCTGCAGATGTAATTATTCCCCAGTGAAATTTCTCCCTAGTGTTTTTTCTACTGGTCACAGAGAGAAGCAAGCAAGAAAAAATTGTTTTAAAACAGCAACTTCGCTGTATCTATCAGAGTTGACTTTGGTTTTTACAGCTGATAAACTTTTAAATCAGTGTACATTTAACATATCTTACACATAGTATTTGAAAGACAAATACTTAATAAATTAAGAAAAAAAAAAAAAAAAAAAAAGGAATTCTCCACCCTTTGTGAAAGGGAAGTACCAAACAGGAACCCTACACGTTGAGTGTAAATATAAAGGGTGAAATGACATCTAAACATAGTTAGGTTAACAGAGTAAAAGGAGAAGCTACTCCCCCCCTTCTGCTGGATGCATGGCAGAAAGGAAATTAAAATAACTGCTGATTTTATTCCAATTATGAAGCAGAAATTGTTATTTTTTTACTATCAATAAAAATGTAAATTAAAGAATGAGAAGATGTTAGACACAACTTCACTTGCTTAACACTCATTTTTGGCTCACTTCCCCAAACACACAGATAACAATTTATAGCCACTATGAGCATTTAAAATTTATCCAAGCATAAAACAAATAAATTAAAACCTATTTTGTCCAACTTTGAAAATCTGAACTTGAGAAAGACTGAAACTAACCGGTACTGATAACCAAAAAAGAAGACAAGAAAAATAGGAAAAAGAGACAAGACCCATTAGATTTTACCTGACAACTTTCAGCAAAAAAAATCTCACTAAACCCAAAAGTTATTTGAAAGCATACCTTTAATACAATAACCAAACTGCATTTTTGTGAGAGGATTTTCTTTTAAATAATATATCAGATCAAATGCAAGACAGCAAACAATAAAAGCTGCCATGGTGGAATTGTACATCTGGAACTTTCATCTATCATCTCTTCTCTTGCCCTATTAGGTTTTCCTTACCGTCAACAGCAGATTGAAAGATTTGGTTATAGAACATTTATTGTTATAAAAACTGAGGTGGAATATCAACTCAATCATCAATAAAATGTGAAAGACAGGAGATACTGTTAGGCACACAGTACTGCTAATCAATACAAATAGCAAGAGCTATTTGAAGTACTCTATGGAAAATACAATTTTCTTGAAATTCTCTCCAAATAATCATTAAAAGCTACATGGAACACAAACATAAGAGCCTTCTGATCTGAGAGAAGCTCTAACTCGATTTAATCAATCATCTTTGTTTTCAGTTCTCAAATTCCATTTTCTGTGAAGCAAAATATCCTGTCCCAGGAGGTACCCTGCCCTGCTAATATCACATTGTTAATATCACAGCACCTGTCCCAATCTCAGAGAACAGTACTCTGTTGATAGGTGGTGATGGCACCTGCAGAGTACTTACTGAGGTGTCAAGACTGGGAAATAAGATCATAAAGGAATAAATTTTTGATATTTGAAAGAAACAAGATTTATTTAATTGGACTATGACTCCTATAAGGCACAAGGTATTTGAGTACTGAGAATACCTTAAATAAAAAAAGATAAAAGAATAACCTATATCAGCTCTCAGTAAGTGTAATATTTTGAGGTAGGAAGGATTTCTGTGAAATGCATTTACAATCATGTCTAAATAGTGACGTTAATTACAAATATAATTTGAGCTCTCACTGCTGAGTACTAGTTGTGACACCAGCAGTAAAGAATTCTAAATTCAGAATGACAACCGAGTTCTAAATCTCAGTGCCTTCAAAAATCAGAGAAACTCTTAGTATTTGATCAAAATGCTAAAACAGTGCAAAATGTAATACTTAAACACTTTGTTTAAAGAGGAAACTGGAACCTTTAGCTGTTTCAAATTGTACATATCACTGTATTACTTCGTACAAATATTCTTTAGCATCATTTTAACAACCAGACAATCTAACCCTAGAATATTTAATGTCCACATAGGACTAGCTCTTCTGATACTAAAATAATCACAGAAAACTCTAAACTTTTGATAAACCTGGAAATTATTTAAATCAAAAGTTAAATCATCTGGTACAAATTCAGATGGGTTTTATTTTAAGTGACCAGGAATATGTTAATTGTGGACATTAATTGGGGAACAGTAAGCTATAGAAACTAGATTACTTCAGAGATACTCTGTAACTCCGCCATAAAACGCAGTTCTTATCTGTCCTCGAAAGCAGGCGCTTTCTCTTCCACAGCTATTTATCTCCTCCCTCTTTGACTTTTAAGTTGTTTAACATCTGATCCAGTATTAACAGGTTTTGCCTGCATGCAGTACTCGAAGAGAAAATTTCCACCTCCATTCCAGCTAGAAGGCTTTACAGAAACTCAAAGCAAAAAGAATCTTGCAGAACCCTTAGAGCATTTAAATCAGGAAAACAGCAGAACCATACAGTCTAAAGGTCTCAGCATCTACGTTACCAGATTGCCTGGTACAGCTCTCAGCAAACTGACAAAGGTTGAAATAGGTATTTATTATGCAGGTATGGTACTACAGACAGGCAAATCATATCTCCAAGTATGAAAGAAATGCACTTCAGAGCACACTCCTAAATCAAACTGGCTGCTATTTTTACTGATTTCCAAATCAGCCACGGAAGTCAGTAGGCAACAGAAGTATTTTTTTTTTTTTATGTACAGTGCACTAGCTCCCCGTGTGGACACACCTGACTAGTAAGTAATACATGCAAAGTAGCATACAGGAATTAGAGTGATCTTAAAGTGGAGTACACTAGTGGTCTATGAATTCACTCCCAATATGCTAACATTTTAAAGCCCCATATTCTGATGTTTGGGGTTTTTTTAATGGAAATTGCTGGCTTAAGAAGCTTCCAGTGCTCCCCATTTCCCAATAGCACTTTCAGCTGTGCCAACAAAGCCATTTACACAGTTCTGCAGCTAACCTGACCTAATCCAGAATGCAAATATCCTGCTTTGCACCTAATTCACCTGGACCGATTCTCCTGATAGTAACACAACCTTAAAATATCACACAGCAGAACCACAACTGATGAGAGTACAGCTCTGGTTATGTCAGCATAACCACTACTACTGAAAGGATATCTTGTCCAACAACAGCCAGACTTCTTACCAACATTTAAAAGCCTTTCTAGAACAAAATTAACAACTTGAAAAAGCACTTTCATTGCAAGAACATGGCATACATGGATAAACTGAAGATTCACAATCTCTAAACTCTTCTAAAAATGCAGCATACCTAATTCTCCAGTTGAAGGCAGATGACACTGTTAGCCCAGGAAGTTGCACACATACAATGAACATGTAGGTATCAGAGTGCTCACTAAGTGCTCAGAAGTCAAATATCATGAAAAAAAACAAAGACGGAAAATGGATACAGATGATCACATGCCAGCCTTGGAGCAAAGACAATTAAGTGATACGGATACCCTAGACTCGAGAGGTAGATCATAACATGTTGTTTCTATAACTGGTTATTGCAGTCATACCTGAGAACTAGGTTATTGACAGCAATAAGAAATTAAATTCCGTCTCTGACAGACCCCCAGTACTGTACAATTTCAGGAAAAGTCTTATTTGCCATTTTGTTCAAAGCGCTGAGTATCTGAGATTACTAACACTACTAACACAGCAGTCAGGGTGAATTCTTAAAGTGGTACTACAACATTAACCTAAATGTCCCATATTTCCCATTTTTTAGAGACAAAGTCAAACTAACTGGGGGCTGAAGACTATCACCAAATGAGGCTTATCCCATGTGCTTCTTACTCAAAAAACACAGGATTTTTTTTTTTTTTTCTAATGAAAAAATCAACATAGCAAATAAAAAGGTGGAGTATGAAGAGCTGGAGAATGGAACAATTTACGATATTATGTACTATAGGGAAGATGCAAGCACAAATAGATTAGCTTTTATCATTGATGGATTTGCTCTGGTCTGATAGTTTCTAATAACAATACAGGGATGTAAAGCTTAATTCTTTTACCAATCCCAACCACAGTGGCTCTACTTGCCAGTACACTCTACATTTAAAGAGCAGCAGGAAAGTCCCTTGGAGAACACTCACATATTGTGGAATATATAAATGCAACATCTTTCCTCCCTTTCTCAAAAAAACTGCTACCTAATGTTTCTCTTTTTAAAAGCCTTTAGAAAATATTGTGATTTTTGAAAACTGTTTAACAAACATTTAATCAGACCAATTATTCTTCAAAATCAAAGCACCACTTCTGACTAATAGCTCACTTGCCTTTTGACAGGAAACATTCAACTTTTCTTTTGCTCTGTTCTCTATTAATTCAATTTACAAGTGGTTGAACTTGAATCTGGCATGGACTTCTGTTCAGGAAGACTAATGCAGGCTAATACACCATACTGCTTTGTGCAGCTACTTCAAAACAAATTTAATCAACACAGTAATATTCAATACATGCAAAATTAAACCAGAGGTTTAAAGACCAATGCCAGCTGTGATCAGCAGGAAAGCAGATACCACAAGTAGACTTTCTGCTAAATTATCCTGTTTCAGGTCAGATAGAGTTAATTTTCTTCCTAGTAGCTGCTGCAGTGTTGTGTTTTAGTTTTAGTTTGAGAATAATGCTGATAACACATCCATGTTTTAGTTGTTGCTAAGTAGTGCTTACCCTGATCAAGGACTTTTCAGTCTCTCATACTCTGCCAGGGAGGAGGGAACAGAGCAAGGACAGTTGACCTGAACTAGTAAAAGGGATATTCCGCACCACAGAATGTCATGCTCGGCATATAAACAGGGGGGAATTGGCTGGGAGCCACTCCATCGCTGCTCAGGAACACACTGGTCACGAGTCGGCAGGGGTCTACCAACGATATTGGATATCACTTCTCAAGTTTTATTTCTCCCTCTTTTTGTCATCTCCCTTTTCATTACAATTATTAATATATTTATTTCCATTATAAAACTGTTCTTAACCAACAGATTTTAGCTTTCCCCCTTAGTTCTCCTCCCCATCCCACTGGAAGGTGGGGAATGTAAACAAGCAGCTACATGGTACTTTACTGCTGGATGGGATTAAACCATGACACTACCACAGATACCAGACTTTCTCAGGCATTTAGTACATAACTGGACAAGAATTTTATTAATTTAGTATCCCTCTCATCTTCAGCAATTAGTTTTACTTGCAGATTTTATTTTAAGCTATTAAAGATAAGCCGTATTTTTCTTTTCTGGATGTGATGTACACGTTTCTACAGCTCTGACACAATCAGTTACTGTGGAAGTGACTCCACGTACAGTTCTGCTTGCCACTGGAAGAAACTGGCACTTTCAGTGTAAAGAAAAACTGGTATAAGAAGTGAGCAATAATCACAAGTGCTTATTTTTATCACCTTCTTGAAATATACTGAAAGCAAGTGATCTGCATGCTGACAGAAGGGAAGCTGCATTATGTAAGAAAAACTCTGGGAAAAGAAAAAACACTTTTTCCGTGTGTTTAAAGAAACCAAGACAAATGTTCCTAATTAAATCATTCCTGCAGACCTCAACATTTGCCTATTATAAAACTAATGCCAAAATGAAGAGGCAAGACAAAAGTACTACTTCTACTTTTCCCATAAAGTGATGGTCATAGTTGTTTCCTTATTTAGCAGAATGAAGACACATAAGGGAGGGAAAATGTCCAAGTAGAAAAGTTTGTTGTTTGGGTGGGGGTTTGGGTAATAAACAGAAGTTGAGAAGGATGAGATGCTGATTTTGCAGTTTGATATTTAGTGTGCTCAGAAACACATGCACACTATACTTCATTACTATTTTTTGGAGGTTTTCTTGGAAGTCCTAATGAAAAATTTACATTGCATTTTTGGTCTCGACAGTTCAAAGACTCCCTGAAAAGTAGCACCAATGAAAAACAAAAGAATGCAAGTGGTGCGTTCTCACCATACTAGCCCTTTTGGGAAAGGCAGTTTATCCCACATGGGGGCGGCAAACAGACTTTTAACTGTCGTCCAAGAGACTACCTGCTGTAACTCAGAAAGCAGTAGCACAAAGCTTCACGAACTCCACACATGGACTTAACGACCACTCTCACCCACCTGGGATGACACCCCAAAACAGCCCTGCCCTCAATAACGCTGCTGTTCACATGGGTGAGGGAAGACTCACTGACTCACAGAGATTAACCTCATACCTCTTCTGATGAGAAGGAAGGCCTCTTACCCCTGAAGTCATAATTTAATACTCTAAATTTATGATGCATACAAAGACAGCAGAAGCTTCATTATGACACTGGAGTTTCAAAGTCTTTCTAGCACCCACACCCTGCAATGCTTGCTTCACCTGTTTCACCTTCTCCTCAGTTGCAGGCCTCCTTCCTAGAAGCATTTCTCTGCATAACAGTTGTTTCACTGTACTTTTGTTTAGCGTAAGATTTACCTTGTTTTCTCCAGGCAATACCAGTTTCAGAAAGGACGTACAGTCACTGGCTTAGAATAGCACATTCTAAAAGATGTGGAGAGAGGCACAGAAGCTGACTACAAGCATTCTTCCCCAACAATATGTAGCATTATGCCTGAGTAGTATTGTGAGAGGACACAACAAAGTTACCATCAGGCTCAAACCATTTTAGCTTGTATTAAAAAATTCAATGACTCTGATCATTTACCTCTTCTGTTTAGTGTGAACGCTATCTTAACAGCAGCATTCTCTTTTCAACCTCATTTACCACAGAACATTTTATGAAAAGCAATCATTAAGTTACCAAATTTCTTGAGTGTATATTTACCTAATTAAAACAAGAAAATTTAGACAGAGAGAAAACAGTTTTCTAGGGGAACAACCTTCCAGATACATATAGATAAGACAGAATCCAACTTCAGAAGCTATCCAGACTCAAGTTTTTCTATGTTAAGTGGGGAACTACTGCAATGGTAGCACATGAAGTTCATATATTTTATTATTAAAACCAGTAGATGTTTACACACACAGTACCTTGCTCCATATTTAATTGTTGCCACCCACAACCCTTGAATTTACTGACTGTTCAACAGCTGACATAGAAGCATGGTGAACAGAAACATAATACTTCCAAGTCAATTTGAGCCTCCTCAGTTCTTAAACAGAAATCCAATAAAGGAAAAGGGTCTGAAGCAGTTTATCTTGCACTGAAAGATAGTAGCACAGTCACTCACATGTTCCCAAATCCTTCTGACTAAAATTTGTTGGGAAAACAGTTTTAAAAACATTAAAAAAAAAAAGTAATTTTATTTTATTATGTTACCACATTTCAGGCAAATCTTCAAAGATTTGACTTGGTACATCAGAGCACCTACAAAAATCTGAGTTAACTTCATATTTAAGTTTCAAAGGAAAATCATAAAGCTACCTTTTTGTTCTCTCCCCTCAGTTGTCCAAAGAGAACTCTCCACCTCCCACACACAAAACCACACTACACTATTTTCTCACTACTGTGGAATATTTGTTACATTCAAGATCAGAAATGCACTTCAGCCCTGATCTGCAAAAGTGTTCCCTGGCCCTATCTTCATTTTTTTCAGAAGAGAATGTCATCACATTCAACCTTAAAAACTGGGCTGTTCACCAGAGACTAGGATAAGGTCAAATTCATTTCCAGTTGTCATCAGAACCAGGGTATGAATTAAGCCTCCAAAAACATATCAGTTGAGTAATACACACAGCCCTCTGAAAGGTTTCTCTTTACCTCCCCTTTTCCCCCCACTACAAACATGGATTTATAAAAAGAGAAGCCTCCACAGGCACAACAGGTTGGATATAATGAAGCACTGTTTCTGTAGTCCTCTAGGTACCAGCTTGAAAGGATGCTTTGCTAGTAGCAATGATTGGAGAACACTTCTCCAGAGACCAAAGAAAAAGTAATTCAATTTCAGCTGGTGAAAACTAGTATCTAGGAATGGTTGTTTTATAGACATTCTTTTTAGCTTCATATTACAGAAATGAATCAAGACTGTATTAATTCAAGAAAAGTCTTATTACTAAAAACCAAAGAACTTCCTTGTGTTACTTGCAATGAACTCCCCAAGCTTCCTGATTAACACAAAAAAGCAAACAGATAGTAAGCTATGTTAATGTTTGTTGTATTTTTCCTTACTGCTCCATAAGCAATGGAAAGAAGGAAAAAAATTAGGTATCTTATAAAGAGTTTGGGAACTCCAGATTAAAAAAAGAAAGCAAGTAATATCCAAGAAATGCTTCATTTGTAAAGTGATGCAGTGTTTCAGGTTAAGCCTGTACAACCTTGTATCTTGTATATTATCATTATCCACCTCCAAAAGTGTTGCTTTCTGCTTGACGAGAGAGGCAAAGAATGAAACTCGTCTATTGTATAGAAAAGCAGACAAAGATGCACCCAAGCTCATTCCACTGAGGCAAAAGAATAGGTGATATTCTAGAGGGGGGAGGGGGAAAAAAAGAGTAAGAAATTCCATACCCAAACACCTTTCCCTAGTGTAAAGGGTGAGTACTGCTGTAGGAGCTAAAAGCCACACCACTATATTAACTATGAGGCAGGCCAGATTAAACGTGCATCGCATGTTTAACTCACAGTAACAGTCTTCTGTCAAGTCAGATTTTGAGCAAATCCTAAAGAGTGAGACTACTCCAAATACAGCATGAGGAGGCACTGCATCATGTATTCACTCAACAGTAAATCAGAGGCCAAATATTTGGCCATTATCTCAAACACTTCTGTATGGTTTAGGTTTTTTTCCCCCTCCAGGAACCCAAATGAAATCTATTCCCTACTTTTGCACTATTTTGTACTTACTGCTGGTAGTAGAGACTGCATGTTCTGGTTGGAGTCAGCTATAGTAGCTAGGTAAACCAAGTTCGTATGCAGCATCTGCTGATATCTATCAAAATAAACAACAGCATAATAGATCTTAAGTCACAAACACAGCAACATCAGAATTTAATTCTTTGCATGTAATAAAGTTGCCTATATAAAACAAGATTTGTGAAACTTGCAAGAGCACCATTATTAGGAATCAAAAGCTTTTTCCCCTCACATTTACCTATTACCCAGTCTTTCCCCAATGCCTCCACCACATCTGTGCTTTTATCTTTTCTACACATTCTGTTTTCTTATGACAAATCTAAAGCTGGGTGACACTGTTCTTACCTATTTCACTTCCTGCCCCAAAATAAGTCATCAAGAGACATAGTGTGTGTCTGTGGCTGTATGGTGTCACTGCCATCACAAACACTTGGGGAAAGACAGCTACTATGCCTCCAGATACATGGTATCTGGATCTATGTGAACTGTGAGCAAGAACAGTGCAAACATTTCATCAGGAGGACCCTGATACTTGGAAGTTTGCTATGGAACCAATGATTTTTCTTCTTCAAAACCACATTCTGGAGTCTCCACATCCAGTCCACAGTCACAAAAATAACCCTGAAAGCAGGAAAAGACTACGAATACATTACTACAGGCTTGCAAACAGCATAATATAGAAATAGTGCTACAATAAAAGCACCTACTTAAAGCAAAAATACTTACTATTTATGACCCTCTCCTACTCCCAGATTACCAGTTCTCTTAGTAAGGGACTCAAGCAATACTGTGATGCTCTGTCACATTTGTGATTTTGTACATGTCAAATCACAAGATCATTCCATGCCAGAAAAAAAATGGAAAATAATATTCCTTGGTAATTCACTCCTTCCACAGTTCTCCCGGATCACTCTCTAGAGACCACACTAAACAGCAAGACTACATGAGATACTCTGGTAATCCAAACTCTAAGACAAGCTGTCCTGTTCTTGGGCAAGTGATAAGTAGGTGGTTTTCAAACATACTGTCAGGAAGAAGGTCCATCCCTACACGATTCTCCAATGTTTGGAAAAAAAAAAAAAAAAAACCTGCCTCTTTTCCAAGCGTAATTATGATGCAGAGGAAAAAGATTTTGAGTATACAGTCCCCATTTTTATGAGGATCATGTAACAAACCTGAAGTAGGCAAGCTGCAATACTGAAAAGTGACAGAAGTGACAGTCATACGGCAAACGAAAATACCCCTAAATTTTAAGTGTAATACCCTAAGCAATACTTTTCTGCTTTTCACAGTACAGTTCCCCTACAAGGTAAACTAAACAAATCAAGAAGGGTGATCTAGATGGAAATCCACCCAGTCCACAGAAGATTTGGATTAATGTCTTACTGAGAGCATTCAGAAGTCTTTCCTTTGTTCTGATAGTCCATTATACACTGAATAAGATGGTTATTTTCATCCAGCATCTGAAACGATAAAGAAGTTTGGTGTAAGTTTCATGTTCTTTGTGGAAAGGAACTGAAAGTAAGCTTAGATCTTGCTCCTCTTCTCAGAGTTTTTATGAATAACCAAAACTGAGTATTCCAAAAAAGTTTTACTTAACCAGTTACACATAGAAAACTCTTTTACTCCCATTTCTCCCCTCCAATTAGTTTTACAGATTTCAGTTTAAAGGTTTCTTATCACTATTAGAGCTACATCTGTGAAGCTTTCCCCCGGAATACCAATGCTTGTTCTGCAGCAAGTTCTTAGGAAGTTTTCCAAGTTTTGCATATCTTTGATCTCTATAAAGAGTTTACTTTAAAATTTATTCCCCAAATTTCCCTTTTCCTTCTAAAGCCTGCAGACGTTCATAAATTTAGTATGAAAAAGCACTGAAATTGTCATTGATAGAAACTGAGTTTACCAGGAAGGTTTCTTTCCAGGAAGCACACTGGAAAGCTAGGCCATATTTACATTAAGAATCTCTAATTAAGCTGCACTGTATAAATATTCTGTATAACTGGCACAACAGATGTACTAAACTTCAGAACTGTCCAGGAATATTAACATATATGAATTAATTTTCTAAGAAAAAAAGTTGTTCTAAAATCATAGGAAGTTGCAGATCTCATGTGCCTTTCTACAAAAATAAAGAATTCAAGGTGTTTCAAGCTCCATAAAGAAGAAAAAAATAGTGTTTGGCTTCCTATGGCTGCACATCCCCACAGTCATGTCTTTTTAACCATTCTCCTGCTTTCTGATCAGATAAGAGGCAGCAGAACCATGACTTATCTGAGCTACCAGCTAAGTTACCCAAGTCAGATAAACTAGAAGTGCAAGGCACCCCTGTCCATGTCAGGGGAGTTGGAACTAGATGATAACAGAACAGTTTAGGATGGAAAAAGACCTTAAGACCATCTAGTTCCAATCCATCTGCCATGGGCTGCGACACTTCACACTAGACCACGTCAATCAAGGCTCCATCCATCCCGGCCTTGAACACTGACAGGGATGGAACAGTCACCACCTTGTTGGGCAACCTGTTCCAGTGCCTCACCACCCTCACAGTAAAGAACTTCTTCCTTATATCTAACCTGAACTTTCCCCATTTAAGTTCAAACCCACTACCACTGTACTACCTCTACAGCCCCTAATGA
The DNA here is from genome assembly GCA_025448015.1 of Bolborhynchus lineola. Classification (NCBI taxonomy): domain Eukaryota; kingdom Metazoa; phylum Chordata; class Aves; order Psittaciformes; family Psittacidae; genus Bolborhynchus; species Bolborhynchus lineola. Next base: position 2,355 of record JAOEHX010070986.1, on the reverse strand, counting down.
AGACCCCCTCTCCAGTACCCCCTGTAGACCCCCTTCAGATACAGGAAGGCTGCTATGAGCCATGCAGCCTTCTCTTCTCCAGGCTGAACAGCCCAAACTTTCTCATCCTGTCTTCATATTGGAGGTGCTCCAGACCCATGATCATCCTTGTGGCCCTCCTCTGGACTTGTTCCAACAGTTCCATGTCCTTTTTATGTTGAGGACACCAGAACTGCACACAATTCTCCAAGTGAGGTCTCCTGAGAGCAGAGTAGAGGGGCAGGATCACCTCCTTCAACCTGCTAGTTACGCTCCTTCTGACGCGGCCCAGGATACGGTTGGCTTTCTGGGCTGCAAGCACACATTGAAGCCAGCTCATGTTAGGTTTCTCATTCACCAACATCCCCAAGTCCCTCTCCTCAGGGCTGCTCTAAATCACTTCACCCAACCTGCAGCTGTGCCTGGAATTGCCCCCAACCCCTTCCAACCCAAACCACTCAATGATTCTAAGAAATGGATAAAGTTTGCATTGATTTATCCCTTTTCTTCCGCTCAGGAGAAAGCTACTCTACTCAGCTGCTGAATTTCACAAAACTATCAGGAATCACTTCCAAAACTCTTCCCCACAGTTTAGACTTGCCAAAATGCTCATGCTTCTATAAGAAAAGCACAAATAGTGTCATTACATTGCCTTTTTTTCCCCCAAGGAAACCAACCTAAACAAATTCTATGCAGAAAAAAAAAAAAAAGCGCTGAAAGTTTTCATTCTTCTTCTAACTAATCCATCTCTACTATGAAAAGGGTATGGAGTTGGAAACCTTACACAGTCAGTCTGCTCATGATTCCTATCCACGCAAGAATGAGCTAATCAGCCAAGACTTCCTAAAGTCAAACCAGTAATTCACCATAACTGACTAGAACAATCCCTGAGCAATTATTTTGCCCAAAACTACTGGATCTGGAAACACTGTCATTAAGCACTAAATACAGAAAGAACTGCACTATTTTGAGTTGCAGTTTGAGCCTCAGAAACTAGGCAGGAATTGCATACTCTGACGAGGATCAAAACCACACTGCTACACAGACATTTCACATTCACCAAGTTTCACATGAAAAACAATGGCCACTTTCACCATAAAAAAATAAGGAGAAAAGGGCTAAAACCTCTGATACCAAAGTCTAGTACAGCACTTACAAAGGAAGCCTTGAATCAAGGCTCTCCTCAGAATGTCTTCCACCTTCCAGAGGAAGCAGCAGATACTTACGACTTAGCAGACAGGTAGACTTTGAGAAGGCCAGTTAATCTGGTTGCATTCTTTACTGCAGCTATGTAAGTGAAACCTCTTGGGGGAAGGGAAAAAGCAAAGGAATGCTGGAGCCAAGAGGAAAACAAACAAGGAATACAACTATATTGTAGACACAGCTGCAGGCACTATTTTATACAAGTCTGATAGAGCAGCTTCTGATAGAAAACTGAAATAGTTCTCTGAAAGAGTTATAAACACCTACCACCAAAATAGAATTCAGTTTCCAGCCAGATGAAAATACCTCCAGGGCTTATGACAGCTTATGTACATCACAAAGATTCTTTAACTTTAACTATCCTAGGGTTTTGCTAGCACACCACCATCAAATTAATGGTTTGACTACAGCACAAGAAAATTGTCTGCATTCTCCATATGCACCCCAGTGACCAGAAGTCTCTACCAACTACCCTCAGGCAGCTTTATACCCAGTGGGTATGTATTTTTCATATACACTTCTCAAGCACTAAGTTCTGCTACAGTACCTTGCGGGTCTCTTGTAACTCTGGGGTCTTCTTTAAGATCCCAATCCCTTCAACACCCACCTTGTAGATTCATTCATTGCTAGATAAGAGATTAGCTACATGCACCCACAAGGCTCTTACGCACAGGAGACTGCAATAACCTGACATCTGTTTGATTCATGGCTGTTTACACTGGTAACAGTGCAAGCCTTGAACTACATTTCCAAACGCCACCAAGTTACCAGTGAACTTAAACACGCTCCTTCACTTCCGCCAATACAAAGTAACACGGACCCATGGACTATCACAAATACTGTACGTGCTTTTCTCCAATTCTTCAGCAACTTAACTTTCTATCTCCCACAACAACTAAATGGAGTTGCCCAGGGCCGCTGTCATTGGCTCCGACCATAATGTTCTTCTTTAATAACACTTCAGGTTGGGAGTGGGGGGAGCCTTACTACTAGGCCAACCAAGTCTGGGAGCACTCAGCAGAGGCTAAGCCCAGAGTCATGCAGGGTTTAGGAACACCCCGGCTGAAGCCTGGTTTTTAGGCACCCCTCAAAGAAAGGAGCTACTTCACTCCCCCAATCCCCCACGGTGCTAAC
>JAOEHX010070984.1:22866-42951 GCA_025448015.1 Bolborhynchus lineola | reverse complement strand
CCGCCACATCCCAGGGCCCCCTCCGCCCCGCTCCTCACCGGGGCGGAAAGCGGCCGTGGCGCCGGCCCCTCCCAGCCGGAGGCGGGCCGCAGGCAGCTCCACCGCCCTGGGGAGGGAGAGGGCCGCGGGTGGGCCCGGCGGTGGAGGCCCAGCTTGGAGCCGGGCACAGGCCCGGCGAGCAACGGTGCTTCGGGCGAGGCCGGGCAGCGGTCTCTGCTCCCCCAGGTCTGCAGCACACCGGCATTAGGATACGAGGGAAGAAGAGGTGACTACGCTCGCACTCCCCATCTGCATCATCCTGAAGGGATCAGCGCGACAGAAGAGCCGCCTCTGCCACACATACAGAGGCATACAGGCTCCCTCTTGCGCATCCCAGCATCACGGGGATGCGGTTATACCAAATATCTATACCAAATATACTATTGGGAATCGATTTGCTTTCAAATGTGGCTGTACTGTGCATTGGTTGGGTCTGACAGCCATCGTGTGACTGCTCGTGAGCCCTTCTGTGGCGCTGCGTTATGTATCAGATCCTGCCTTCGTTAGAGCATGTGTACAATTGGATAGCACGGTATTCATTGGCTTCAAGTAGCCAACCCTCCATGTGTGATTTTGTTGGCTTTGTATCTCAGTGTCGCATGCAGACCTTTTCCATTTTGTTGGGCTATCATTTATATGTATGTGTATAGGTTTTGGCTAGGATAGAGGAAATTTTCTTCACCGTAGCTCAAGTAGGGCTCTATTTTGGATTTGCGACCAGTGTTGGTAATTCGGGGATGGTTCAGTCACTGCTGAGCAGTGCTTACACTGGCCTCAAGGCCTTTTTTGCTAATCAGACTGCCCTGCCAGGGAGTGGGCTGTGGCTGCACAAGAAGCTGTGAGGGGACACAACTGGGACAGATGACCCCAACTGACCAAAGGGATATCTCAGACCATATATCCATATGGCGTCATGCCCAGCAGCAAAGGTTGAGTGGAAGAAGAAGGAAGGAAAGGGTATGCTGGAGGCAATGGTATTTGTCTTCCCAAGTAACTGTTACATGTGATAGAACCCTGCTGTCCTAGGGATGGCTCAATGCCTGCCTGCCAATGGGAAGCAGCGAATGAATTCCTTATTGCACTATGCGCATGCAGCTTTTGCTTTACCTGTTAAACTGTCTATACCTCAATCCATGAGTTTTCTCGCTTTTGCATTTGTGATACTCACCAAGGTGGGGAGAATGAGCAAGCACCTGCATGGGGCTTAGCTGCCTACCAGAGTTAACCCACAACAATATAGAGCAAGTAATTTCAAGTCCTTTTTTGAAGATCACTGTACCTTTCCTGAGGCTGTCCCCATGAACTTACAGATCATTGGAACAATATAACTTTCTCCTAAAATCCCTCTCCTATTTTATGCTTTATATAATTTTAATCCTCCATCATTTCCCTTGTATCTTCTCCTCCCTAGTTAATACATGCATCAACTTTTGCTATCCTTAGTATTTCTCTACTGACAGTCAGTTTTATCTCTATTGGTACCCATAGTTACAAGCTTTATATAAGCTTATGACTATCCACTGATTACAGCTTTTTATTACCTTTGCTAAAGTAGTACCTGCTTCAGCCATGGATCATCATATCCGCTATGTTAGCCGTGCACAGGAAATCAGTGTTCTTCAAGATGACCTCTATCCATCCTAGCCTACAAGAATTCTTCTACCTTCTCAAATGCATCAAATGCTATTGTAAGTTAAAAATCCCATCCTCTGCACAGAAGTTGCTAAAAAAACAGAAAAGTTGCTAAAAAAAAAGCTCCTGTTTCTCTAACAACTGACAGCTTACTTGTGTGCTCTGCTTTCAGTCCATTTATTAAGAAATACAGGACGTGCTAAAGGGATTTTTGACCTCATGTTCCAGTCTGTGCCCTTCCTGACTTGTGAGAGAAGAGAGAGAGCAGCTGTGTCTCACATGCCAGAAATAGCCGTGCATCCTTCTCCTTCTTCCTTCAGCTCTGCTGCAGTGTGTCTGGTTCAGATGATGTCAGTGCTAGCTCCCATCAGTCAGAGAGAAATTTGTTGTAAAAGGCATTTGTACTGATGCAGACAAAGGGCTCATCTAGCACAGCCTTGTGTCCAGCTCAAACACAGGGCAGTTGCCTCAGCTTGAACAGGAGCAATACAGCACACACAAAACTTCCCCTTTGGATTCTCCCACTCTCTGACTGATACCTGCTCAGGGGTTTCCTCGGCTCATCTTGGTTTGTTGAGCCAGCACTCTGCAGTGGCTCTTATGCTCTCCAAGTGCTCACCCAGCCTCCCCTTGAGCCCACTTCAGCTTTTGCCACACTCAGCATCCATGAGTGAAGGCTTCCCCAGGTCTCACCCACTGCACAAGGCACCAGCTCCTTGTGCTTGCTCTGAGCTCTGAGCTATGTGGCTCACTGTCTTTAAGAGCTGTGAGATACTGTGCTTTCCTAATGTGTCCATGACGCTGATTATTTCCATATGTGTTATGAAAAGGGATCATGTGATCCCTTTTCCAAACTGGAGGATGATAAGCTACTCAAAACCTGACCATGTACAAAAGCGGCTCCAAACCTTTGATTATCTTTGTTGCTCCTCTCTACATTTTTCTATTTCTGCTTTTTGGGATGATGGTGCTAAGTGAGGTTAAAAGTTAGCTATGGATTTGTACTGTTATTCATGTTTCCTGTTGTGTTCTGTGTTCCTTTAGCAATAGTCTGTAACATCTGATTTTTTTTTTTTCCTGACTGCTGCCACTCACTTAGCTGATATTTTCTGATATGTTACTAACCCCACAGTTTTCCTCCTCAGTGGCAGCAATCATCTCTGAGCTTTTCATCTTATATGAAAGGCTAGGATTATTCTTACTGATATGTGCCAATTCAATTTATACACGGTGAATTTCGTCTGTTCTTTGACTGTACAGTCATTCAGCCTCATAAAGTCCTTCTCCAGGTCTTTACAGCCAGCCCTTGTTCATGCTCCTCAAATAGCTTAGCATCAGCAGCAGACTTGTATCATCTTAAATGTTGAACAGCAGAGGTTATAGAGACACTAATCAGTCCAAAGCTGATTCTCTAAACTAATAATCAAAGGATGCATGGCATGGTCTATATTCAGGAAAAAAGAAAAACCAACCTTGTTAATGGGTTCTTTGTGTTTGATCTGAATCTCCTCCAAGAGGTAAAGTTTATGCCAAACTTCAACACTTCTGCTTCAGGTCACTTTGCCTTGCCTCACCTCATGTTTCCTCACATTAATGTGCATATTTAACAGAAAATTCCCACCACAACAGGATCATAGAAACAGAATGGTTTGAGATGGAAGGGACCTTAAAGCTCATACAGTTCCAACGCTCCTGCCATGGGCAGGGACACCTTCCACTAGACTAGGTTGCTCAAAGCCTCATCCAACCTGGCCTTGGAATCTCAGCAGACTCTAAGTCATTACCTCATTAGATAATCAGCAGTATGTGTGAATATGTGTTTGTTACATATATTTATATATTGAACATGGCAATCTGTTCCTTTACCAAGCAAGGAGCTGCTTTTGGGCACTCACCCTTATTCAGCTGTCAGACCATAGGAACAGAGTTGGAGGGAGATGGCAGATAGCTTCTACAGAAGACTTTAAGCATACCTGGAGAAAAAGATGCAGGAAGCAGATAGACTTCTGGTAGGTAAGAGTAGTATTCCTGGCTTTTAATGCTGTTTGAATTGTGCCCTGCATGGAAGGTCTGATCAAAATTACATGGTGAGACATCCAGAGCTTACAGAGAAATCTACCTACCTACAGTTTACCCTAATGCATTTTTGGGCAGTAGTTAGTATTTAGAGTGAGATAGATGGTGTAAGAAATTACACAAAACATACCCAACAGCTGATACTGTATGGCTATCTTCTAATTTAAGTTAGAGAGGAAGAAGCTGGAACATTTGGCTATGTCTTGATTTTTGGTTTTCATTGTGATGGCATATACAGGCACTGCTGCCTAAAGAAATGGTTCTGCCTTACTGCCTCCTCTACTTCTCCAGTTGTTCCTTCCTTCCCTTCCCCCATGCAACTGCCCGCTTTGTGCTGCAAGAATGTTTCTCTGGCTCTACAGTAAACCGGGAACAGATGTGGATTTAAACCTCTTTTTCTTTTTTTCCTACCAAAGCCCTTTCTCCATTTGAAAGAGACTGTGAAACTACAGCATTACATGCTGCATCAGAAATCCCACCAAATTCCAACAATCGCCCCTGTGTACTGCAGACAGGGCTGCTGCCTCTTCTCAAACAGCTTCCTGTGCCTAAATGGAAGCTCAAAATTACCTCCTCTGTTTTCCACTCCTCATCTTGGCCTCTTTACTTCTCATTGTCTACACATAGCTGCTTCTTTGTGCGGTACCTTCGCTTCCAATTGATATCAGTGTATGAGAGCTCCCCCTGCACCTGCTGCCATAGTGAACAGATTTCCTGTAGCTCTGTCCCTTATGACCTCCGCTTCGTCTCATAGCTCAGCTGCAAACTCTGCTTTTCTTCTTCTTGCATTCATCTTTGTTTTTCACTCTCTACCCCACCACTGCTACACCAGAGACTTTTCTATTTCAGTAGTAAATAATGTACTTACCAAAACATACCACTGAAGGGAAGCCAACTCTACTTGTAAATTCAAGTCAAATTCAGGGGGGGGGGAAAGGCTTTGCTTAGCATAAAAATGAGGAAAGTCCAGACATGTTAGACTTACTAATTTTATCTCTCCAGGATCAAGACATCTTAATCTTTTTAAGCTATGTTTATATGTGGCACTGCAGCAGAAGTGTAAATAGCCACCAGGCTCATGTTCTCATGTTCTAATATGATTTTTCTCAAGCTGTTCTTTTCATCATCTCTCCTTCAGTTTGAAAACCATTTGCATGGCATCTTTTGGAGCGTGGCTTCAGCATGGACTAGGGAAGCTGCAATGAGATAGGAGGCCAGGCAGGGGTGGCTAGGGCAGAGCAGCAGCACGGGCTGGCACAGACCAGAGGTCTGTGCCCGTGGGGAGGTAAGACACCCAGCCAAACTGCCATATCTCACCAGAAGACTCAGGATAAGGGATGAAGGTAATCATGGCTGGCTGGGATATGGCAGCTTAGCTCAGTGGTTTGCTGTGGCCATGGGCACCCGCTCCTCACATTGTAGCCCTCTGCAGAAGCCAGGTCCTGGCCAATACTTCTCTATTGCCTGGTCCTGCTGGAGCCACAACCTCTGAGCTGCTTCCTTTTCACCTACATATCCTCACAGGTCAGCTCACCACATTTTCTTTCCCCTCAGTAAAAGCCGTGCAGTGAAAACTAACACTTTCTTCCACTTTTCCTTCATTTTCACTTTAAATGTCCAGAACCAGAAGAACTCATTTCACTTTCAGTGGTGAAGTTCATCCCCAAAGGATTGTTTTCCATCAGAAAACAGTAAAAGCAAGGACATTTTGGGTTTATCTGCAAAGAACTTTTAAGTATATATACTTAGTTCATCCACAGAACTGAAGTAATTTTTTTTCACAGCTTTAATCAGTGCTTAGCTTAGATACACTGCCATGCCCTATCCAAAATGAGGTGTTTTAACTTTGTGCTTTAGTTAACTCTGACGGTAATAACTCTGGAATTTGCTTTGTGATGTGAGTAATCTTCATGATAGGTAAGTCAATAAACTGAAGTGCTTAATGCAAAAGCGATGTCACAGCCCAAGTTATTAGAAGTTCCCACTGAACTCTTAGAGACTTCAGCTACACCAGCATTTTGTTAAAAAAAAAATAAGCAACTTTATGAAACTTTCACAAAACATGCGAATCTGAATGAAACTGATGAGACGTTAATGCAATTGTTGTTACAGGTGAATATATTTCCCTTTCCAGAATCATCTTTTTCCTTGTTCATCTACAGCTGTAACGGAGCAGCTGGTTGACTTCATTGGCATAATTTTCTGATCCTGTTCCAAAGACAGTGACTCAACTGGTGTCAGGGTAGGCTTCAAAACAAGAGTAAAGCTGATAGTTCATTACCACTCAGTTCAAAATATTTATGGGATTAAGACTCATATATTATGGATAACTCAAAAATGTTTGAAGTCCTAATCCAGTAGATTTACAAATCAAAAGAGTTGAGCCTTTGGGTATTTATTTTCACTGAATGCCTCCCTATGAACTTCAGTTAGTTCAAGAAAACTTGAAACTTCCCTAGATACACCTGATCGCTATCAAACAAACTGAGAATCCATATTGCTGTTCTCCAGGCTTTAAAAATGAACTTTAGGGCCCTTTACTCAATAGTAGTGTGGACCAGCCATAATTCTAAATCAGTATATCAACTAAGAACAAAACTGGGAGAAATGAAAGCAGGAACAGTAGTGGTTTAAAAAGCAGAATAAGTATATTTTTTTCTCAGTAACTATCCTTTTTACTGTACAAATCCCCCCAAATCCCAAATTGTCTCAAATCTCTTAGTGTCCCACTCTTCAGTTTCTACTGCTTGTCACAAATCGTTTTTAACATTACAGTACAACCACTAAGGGAACTACCTTTTCTTCATTCATCTTTTTCCATCTGGATACAGAATTATTTTCTATTGAACTGTCATTAGTATGTTTGGGTGGTTTTGGTTTTTTTCACAGCACGTGTGAATTCAGATTTGGATTTACCATTATGTGGCTGTAGCAGTCATTTTAATAGACCTTAACATGTCACCTTCCTCATGAGATGATCACTGTATACACCCATTGTATACATCCATTTTTCTGTGTGGGTTGAGTGCATCACATAGAGGGGAAGGCTTGGGGTGTGGGCAGTCACAGTGACACTGGCAGAGTCCCTCACAAACACCTGCCACCTTCACAGAGCTGTGGCAACAGCTTGTCCCATCCTATAGGACTGGGACGTAGCTCCCCTTGCTGGCTTCCCCACACTATCAGTCCCCAGCTAACTGCATCAGTGCTGTCAAATGACCTGCTGGTGCTGCAGTGCAGGCGAAACACTAGCAGAGAGATGATCCTGTGACTAGCTCACAGCATGACTGCTATGCCCAAAGGAGCAGTGGGCACTGAGAAGGCGACTGTGCTGTGCCGCAAGGGGCCCCTCAGGGCTGCTCACGTGCCCAGCCACAGAAAGCATTCAGACACGTTAGCTTTGGCAACAAGTTCCTGCCACCTTTATTTTTCCCATTTTCATGCCAATATACCTTATGCTGGAACATTTAAATGATGTATTAAGCAGAAATAGAAGATATTAAAAGTACAAATATATGAAGCATGTTCCCTGCCTGCCAGAAATCCAAGGGGTGCCAGAGAAGGACCACAATCAGGGGTTTGAAAGCCCAGTGCATTGGATCTCCAGCTAGAGAATGGGTTCTGGCTACAAACTCAACTTGATCCACATACATCTGTGCTGAGAGTGTCCTTGGAGTTTACGTCAGGCACTGCAGGTTATTTTCTGATTGCATGTGACTGTGTTAGCAGTAATTCCAGGGGATTTCTGCTTCTGTGTTTTAACAATTCTTCTGTTACCTGTACAGCTTGCAGAGCAGCTGGGGGAACTCGCTGACAGGGGAAGACTGCAGGGCTTAATGTTTGGAGTGCACAACATGCCTAGCTGCAAGCTTGTGGCATATCCAGCAGGTTCCCGGACACAGGATTGAGAAGGACCGTCAGAGTTTCTCTCATCCTTCTCTCTGCCCAAAGGAGGAGTCACACATCTGGCATCTAACATGCTGCAAGTTTAGGTGATTGAATCCCACCCTGTGGTTTTACCCCAATGTAAGTGTTTTTACCCTAGGTGATGAAGGCTGATATCTTCTTCTTTTGACTAAACTAAAATAAAGTGAACTCTACAGTAGCTGATGAAAGGCCTTTTCCCAGTTCTTGAGCTATTTCTATGACTCTCTGATGTGCTGACAGAAAATCCTTCAGTCTTCTTTTTCAGTGGGGCCACTCCAGCGGGATACATGTTCCAGCAATGGTTTCATGTGGGGCTTTGATCACTACCCACTTCTCACCAATTCCATATCCAAAGATAGTCAACACCTTTTCTTCCATCACACTGGGAGCTCCTACTGAGTTGCTTCTCTCTTCTGAGCTCTCCAAAGTATTTCACAGTCACTGCTTACCCTCTGAAAACCACCTCCTGTAAGTCCAGTCTCTGATCCTGCTTTTTAGATGTCTAATTTAGCTAGATATCTTAGGACTGTACTAAGACATCACTTGCCTGGATGGGCTCTCTACTGAGCAATCCTGAACACTCTAGGGGACCCTTCATCACTATTTGCTGCCTGGACAGTGTTTGCACTATCTGATGTCTTAGCAGAAATGTTAACGTTTATTCGCAGATCTTGACAAAACCAGCAATAAGTCTTGTACTGCTCTGCAGACATCCCTACAGTAACTCCCATTCCTTAGCAGTTCTCCTTGGACAACTGCACCTTTTCAATCCACCAGGTCTCAGACTACTGAATATTTCAGTCTTACAAAGTTCTACTCTATTTTTTATTAAATCAGGCTGTTGTGTGATACTTGTTCAAAAAACTGACAGAAACCTTACTTTATGATGGTCCATGTTCACCAAGCTTCTGCTCTCATCAGCACTGAATACTAAGCCTCAGGCCAGACAAGGCTTGTTCTCATTAATGCCTCCTGCACTTACCACATCAGCATCTTCAGTTCACAGCTGATTGGGTTCTTTAGCAGTAATTAAGTTATTTTTAGTGACTTTGTCCAGGGCAGAGGTTAAGCTGATCTGCCTTGAGTTCCCTGAGGCCAGCCTCCTTTGTTGAGGAGCCTATCATTACCACAGCCTGAACTGGGGTTGTGCCAGGACCTAATAGTCACCTAACCCAAACACTGGCGGAGACTTCCTTGGCCATGACCTGTGACTAGAGAGGGAGCAGGCAATCCAGGGCACCCAATTTCTTAATATTCATGACATCTTCTCAAGTTATTGAAAGACTGGAAAGCACCTGAGATCATGAATCCCAAGTACCATCCTCCTGCTTTCTCATTGCGCTGGTTTGCAGGGATAGAGTTAATTTTCCTCATAGTAGCTGGTATGAGGCTGTTTTGGATTTGTGCCGGAAACAGTGTTGATAACTCAGGGATGTTCTAATTACTGCTGAGCAGCACTTGCACAGAGTCAAGGCCTTCTCACCCCATCCCACCAGTGAGTAGGCAGGGACTGCACAAGAAGCTAGGAGGGGACAGAGCTGGGACAGCTGACCCCAACTCTCCCAAGGGATATCTCAGACCATACGGTGTCATGCTCAGCACACAAAGCTGGGGGAAGAAGAAGGAAAGGAGGGACGTTTGGAGTGATGGCATTTATCTTCCCAAGTAACCATTACATGTGATGGAGCCCTGCTGTCTTGGGAATAGCTGGACACCTGCCTGCTGATGGAAAGTGATTAAATTCCTAGTTTTGCTTTGCTCATATGCATGGCTTTTGCTTTCCCTATTAAACTGCCTTTATCTCAATCCATGAGTTTTCTGACTTTGACTTTTCTGATTCTCTCTCCATCCCACTGCAGGTAGTGAGCAAATGTCTGTGTGGGGCTTAGCCACTGGCTGGGGTTAAACCACAACACCCATTCTTTGTTGTCACTGGAAGATGGAACAGCTGCATTGAGTAGTGAGCCTGGCCTGTCACTAAGTTTTGTCTCTGCCTCAGATTTCTGAAACATACCCTATTAGTCTTCCCGGTTGTTGGCCTCACATCTTCACTACTATAGTGCTTGCCTGAGAATGTGCAGATGGGCAACGTAGCAGGCATCCAGGCATTTCTGAGCTAACAGGAAGAAACATAACCTCTCCTGTGACCTTCACGTGCCTCGCTTGTTCACAGGTTCTTTTCTGGCTGTGCTAAACCAAGAGCCGGCCCTGCTGGTGGTACTGTTGTTCCTGCCTGATTAGAATCATAAAGGAAATATTTCTCTGGTCAGTGATACAAACCACACATAACAATTCTGGGAAAGCTGGTTGTCAAAAATAGATCTACTTTTTAAGAAATAAACTATCATATTAAAAATCCTCCTCATTTTATTCTCCAATGCCGGAAATGCCATGAGATGACACAAAGATTTTCATTTGTTAATGCCTGGAAAGAGAAAAGCTGGTTCCATTTCAGACACCCTCAGATAATACCTTTGCCAAAGGATGTTACTACAGTTTTAGGCTAAATATATAATATAAATAACCTGTCTTCTGCTGTACAAAAATATCTACTGCCTGGAAGCAATTATTGTGAACTAATACATGGAAGTTTGCCAGCTGGGCTTGTTAGGTTTTCTAACTCTACATTTATAATTTACATTAGTGCACAGCACTATCTCCTAGCCCAGCCAAGGCCTCAATTCTCTTATTTATGAACCTACTTTATGTATCAGTGGTAAAATTACAGGGCTGAAGTAAACCATGCAGTGAACTAATCTAAACCAAATCCTTAAGAAGAGATTCATTTCCATTCAGGAAATAAGCACCGCATTTAAATGGACCTCGTTCAAGGTGGGTGAATTATTATTCCAATTGTTCAGCCAGCTTTACAGCTTGCCAGTGGCTCAATGCCAGCATTTACTTAACAGGCTAATAAAAAGTCTGATTATCAAAGCCACCGGGTCAGCTGCACACTGGATGGCAGTCAGGGAGCAGAGAGCCACAGACAGCGTAGCAGCCACCACCACAACAGCCACCTTGGTCAGACACGAGGCCAAGGAATTACACTTTCCTGTTACATCATGCCCTGCGGTCAGTAATGAAATGAACCAGAAATACTCCCAAGAGCTCTCTGGGCCAAAGAACGTGTGGATGTGGACACAGTTTTCCTTTCACCAGTGACCTGTGGAGAGGGGCTCAGTGTGGGAAACAGAGTCCCACGAGCCTGCTTTGGGGATAAGGGACCCTCATGGGGAGAGTGGTCATCCCTCCTGTACTGTAAAAGGGAAGGGAGGGAAGAGATGCTCAGGGAAGGGGGAGGAAGCATGTGACTTCACAGGCTTTTGTGTTCCTGGTCCAGCAATAATGATCCTGGAGGTGAAATCCTTGGAAAACCATGACAAAATCTCACAGGCAGATCATAGGACTATATTTCTACATAGAAAATAGACCTTTACCATATAACAACTGGTCAGCAACCTCAATATGCAATAGAGTGTGCCTACGGAGAGACTCTGTTGTTGTAATATCACCTGTATTTTTTCTCAGTGTGATCACAGAGAACTGGTAAAATCTCTTTGGAAACAAATGTCTGGATGGAGATAAGGCTGCTTTTGCAGTTCATGGCTCCCGTGTGATTTGCTACGGCAAAAGCTAAACATGGCTCTATTCAAAACATTCAAGCTAGCTCTGGCAGACATTTCCCAGCAAACAAAAGCTGTGGAAACTGTGCAGATGCCTGCTTGAAAATGGCTGGGTGAGAAAGAAAGTTTTGCTTCCCTTTTCGCTTTTATTTCCTTATTCTTTACATAATTCTTATTTTTAGAGTGAAAAAGGAACAGGAGCAGAAACCCTCGCTTGGCTTATTGAAGTCAGACCAAACACTTTGTATCACAGAGGTGAGAATTTAGGGTGGAGGAAAGTCTGGCACCTGGGAGGGCAGCGTCCGTTAGAGGGAAGATGCTCTGATTTGTGCTCCCCATCCATCTGACATATGCTGAAAGACTGTGCAAAAGCAGGATTTGTACTAACTTTTGTCCGCACTTCAAAGCTCCTAAATTAGGATATTTGTCTTATTAGCAGACCATGGCAGGAGATCAGTCTTCACAAGGTCTTTTGACAGCCTTAAAAACTGTGTGACCTTCTGGAGGCTCCAGTCTCTCCCCATTGACTTCAGAGAGAGGCAAAGAAGGTCACCTTCCTCAGCTGAGTGCCCCAAGCTGTGGGAGATGACTCTGAGCCATATGAATGGCCATGCAAACAGAGCTGCTGTGATTCAGCCCTCAGGAAAATGATTAGAAAAGGAGAAAGTGGTGCATGTGGTTTGGAAAAGGGAAAAGCAACAGAAAGAGGGAAGCTAAAAGAGGAAAAGGGAAAGAAATGGAAAGAAATTCAGCTGAGTGGTAAGAGGGAAAGCAACCACCAAAGGGAAGTAGCAAAGAGATTAAGGGGGAAAAGTGTTTGAGAGAAGAGATCAGGCAGAGGATGTCAAAAGCAGACACGTGAGAATCCTGAGCATCACACAGAGGAGCCCTCAACCCCAGACCCTGACAAAGGACCAGGTGCTGCCTGCGGCTGCAGGAGCCACTGGCTGAGCCACCCCCAGGACCGGAGGGAGCCCTGCGTGAAGGACACTGCAGCATAGTTGGAAAATCATTCAGGGCTTTTCCTTGCTCTGTTGCCAAAATTACCACAGCATGACCAAGGCAAGGTAAGCACAGAGAGGCATCCAAACGTATCCTGTGGGTGCTGGGAGTCTCTGGAAACACTTTTGGTTTAATTATGAAATACCTTTCATATCTACTTGGAAAGTTACACAAATGCGTATGTTGTACAAATCCAGTGATTAAAAATCACTAGTTCATAACAGTAAATACACTGCTGTCTGGAAAAGTTAAATATGGTTAAGAGAAATAATGTGGGAGCCATTAGCCAGTGTAATTGCTTTAATAGAGTCTATTATCTTTAATGGAGCTTTAACAAATACACAAACACATGTACACACAGTGAATATACCATATTAGAAATAAAGCTGTAGTAGAGCCAAGCCGCAGCTTAACTATTAAGACCATTGATAAAAGGCCTGCCCTTGCAGCTGGATTACAAAGTACTGTAAAACACAGTGAGATGCTTTTTCTCTTTGGGAACGTTCCTGCTCACTGTGAGGAAGCGTTGCCTGAAGGCTGAGCCAGCACATGTGGGATGCGAGCATCCAGACTGCGGTCGCATGGCGCTGAAGAATAACGTGCTGCAGAGCTGGAGCAGGACGCTGAGGGAGGCAGAGAGGAAACTCTCACAATTGCCTGTTTCCCTGTGCAGCATTAAGCGATTGAGTGATCCCAGGCCACAACAGAATCACAGGATTGAGTCACAGAGTTCAAAACAAGAGCATCCACTAATTGTTCCATGGAAGAGGCTCAGGGAAGACTGAAGAAGGATTTTGTAGGATATTCTTTTACTCACTGTGAGCTTTGTAGTCTTTTGTAGCAAAGCCAGCTGTTCTGATCTGAGAGTTTGTTTTACCACTCGCAGCCCAGGGAGGGCCGTGTTCCAGGGCAGGGCATCCCCCACAGGCAGCGTTTTCTGCTGTGAGTCTGCAATAGCTTTGAGGCTGTCCAGAAGGAGCTCTCAGACACCACCTGATGGCAAATGGAAAGAGGGGGAAGATGGCCTTGTTCCCAGCCTGGCTGTCCCATCAGCTTTTTGCAGATGTCAGTTTGGTTAAGATCTGTTCACCTGCATTTCAGGTGTTCAAGGCAAGCAGATCATACTATCTCTACCCCCAAGCCTCTGGACTTTGGTAATATGTCTCAGTGATCAGCCTCTGAGCCTTACTCAGTGAGGCTGTAGAGCCAGATACAAGATGAGGAAGAGCTCCAGGCTTCTGGTGAAGGTTTAGTTTGTAGGGGCTGGATGTTACATCACAGGTGATGAATGGGAGTCTGGGAACAGGGTCCTTCTTTGCCACACTCTGTATCCTTATCTTAAGTTCATAGTGGAGTGCACTCCCCATCCCGCACATACAAACAACTCAGCAGTGCTCCTTTGATGCTGATACACCCTGGTCATGGGCAATGATGTATGTGAGAGGGATGAGTGCAGTCACAGGCCCAGGGGTTGCACAAACAGTTGGAGACACATTGCAGGTTAGGAGGAGTGGTGAAAGGGTATTCATCCATGGGCAGGTTGCTCTGGCGAGGGGGTCAGTGAAGATGGGGATAGCTTCCACAGTACTTATTGCCACAGACTGCAAGTTCATGGCTGTGGAACTGCCTTGTGCCTGTGCTTTCACCCTTCCCTATCCCTTACTAACCACCCCACCCAGCAAGATGCTGCATTTGGGTCACACACAACCCACTTGCTTTTATGGTGCTGATTCCTTTGATCTCTTTGGTCTGTGCCTTGGACAAAGAACCAGTTTGTTATTCCTTGTGGGTAACCCAGCTCCTCCATAAATGCTCTAACCCCCAATTTTCCTGATTTGTGTCTTGTCACTTTCCCACAGCTTCACCTCTACATGTGCTCCAGGTTGTTGGAGTCCAATTTCCAGGAACCAGGAATGCATAAACCAGTCCAGGATCTGACATGCACTAGTGGTATAGAAACCTCCTTGCCAAGATTCATCTTAGTGCACACTGGGATACCATGTACTCATTCCTCTAGGTAATTCAGGTTCTTGATCTCTAGTTGCTTTCCTGCTGGCAGCCCTGACCTTTTCCTTCCTCCTGTTCTTCGTGTCCTCTGATGCATGAGGTCTCCTCCATTCTTACCACCAACCTTCTGCTTCTGGTTACGTGAACCTGTCCAAGACAGAAAAGGGATCACAGCCTACCTGCTGGACTGTTGCTTTCTGAACTAAGGGCTATTCAGTATCTCAGTAGGCTTCCTTGAAAGATAACCAAGGCTTAGTGACTCTTTGGTTTGGACTTTTTGGTCATGCTCTTTTCAGATGTCAGTCCAAACCTGACAAACAAAAACCGTCAAAAGCCAAAGCAGATGGATCAAAAGGGATGTGGTAGAGAAAAGACCTGTGCAGGCAGATGCACTTGGGAGAAGTTCAGTCAGCTGTTTCAGAGGAAGACAGGAAATGCCTTATGCAGATACAGTGTCTTCAATGAGATGATATAGGCATGAAAGGCTTAATGACCAAGGGCTAATCTCACCTTTGCTCTTTCTGAGAGAAGAAATTAAGCAGTGGCTGCTTCTGGACCTGTCCTCCTCTCACATGTCACTTGTGGGGAAAGGTCCATGCTGTCAACAGGAGCCAGGCGCATTTGGATTTTTCTTCTATCTGAATTTTTATGAAAATGAAGACAAACTTTTTCCCCCATTGCTAAAAATGTGGGAATTTCAGCAGGCTGGGAAAGTGGACAGAAATTAGAAAATCTTGCCAAAAATTGAAATTTTTCCATGCTTTACAGTTGGATTTAATCCAAAATCTATTTGGAGTAAAAGCACTTCTCAAATTATTACCAGCAAAGTGAGAGGTAGCAAAGAGATCTGCCAGGATGCAGAAGGAGCCCAAGTTGGTGAAAAATAATCACATTTGGGGACCATTTACTAGAATAGTAACATGGTCTTACATTTAAAACAACAGCTTGGTCTCAACTGTCTGAAAACCCTCATTGCACTCCTGCCAAGTCATTAGCTTACAAAGCTCCAGGCCCTGTCTACACACAAGCCTGCCACCAATTTAACTAAAATCACTATTTAATCTATTTAGAGCAATCAGCACAACCCTTTTTGGGGGTAACCAAATTAACCTAAATCAATACAAGCCTGTTGCAAACAGAGACAAACAACTTAAGGACATCGACATCAAACCCTGCGTTAGCTCGAGCGGTGCGAGTTTTGTGGCAAGGCAAGAGCTCAAGTCAAGCCTGGGGATGCTGTAAGGGTCCAGTTTGAGCTGTAAAGCTGTTCTTGAAGCACATTGAGTTGTAGCTTTGTGCTGAGGTGCCCAAGTTTCTCTCCTGCACATTACTACATGCATAGTCTGGATCACCACCACTCCTCAGGGCTCTGTTTAGGAGCTGTGGCCACCTCCACCCTGTCCTCCTGGCCACAAGCCCTGTGTGAAAACCCAGCTGGTTTGCTGGGAAAGCTTGAAGTGAAAAGTATAAGACATAGCGAGCTCTGGTAGAAAGTGTTTGGTTTCAATGACCTGAGAAACCTTATTTAAACTCTATCCTCCTGAGCTGAAACGCATGACAGTGTAAGTATGGCCACAGCATCCTCCCTCCCCGTATCTGTTGCTGTCTCTGCACAAATGGGCCTCTCAGGAGACCTGCTGCATCCGCCTCCTCAGAAGGAAGGAAGGAAACACCAGCAGCAGAGCTGGCCCAGAGCACAGGCTGTTTTCCCCAGGTCTCACCCACTGCACAAGCTCCTGGTGGTTGCTCTGAGCCTGGCTATGGACAGCTGCAGTTGACGATGTCTAATTCTTCTCTTGGTAGAGGCAGTGAAAGGTGCCTCCATGTCCACCTTCCTTATGGCAGACATAATCCCACAGACCTCTATATACCCTCCCTAATGTAATTTTTCCAGGCTGAAGGATTAAAGCCCACTGGACTTCCATAGTTTCCTTTCATAATCTGATCCCTAACTTGGGTCATCCTTTCTGCCCTTCCCTGGACATTTTTGCAGTTCTGCTACATCCTTTTTGAGATGAGGGATCAGAGTCACACTCAAAAGCAGGTGACCCAGGGATTCATACAGTGACATTTGTACAGCATATCCTTGTCTTTATTTCTAGTCCTTTCCTAATAATTACTAACATTTGACTGGAATTTTTGCTTGCTGACAAGCATTGATTTGATACTTTCACAGAAAAATATCACAATATTTTGATCTTGAAGGGGGCACACAGAGATTATTCTTCCCTATGTGTATCACTTCACATCTACCTACACTCAATCTGCTTCCCCGTCCTGTCACTCTGCAGTCTCATAATGCTCTTCTGCATTTTTTCAGTCAACTGTTGTCTTTACTACAGTGAATATCTCATTGTGAGAAAACTCTCACCTCACAGCTCACCTCCTTCTTCATGTCTTTACAGGTATGCTGCTTGTATGTGCACAAGTGGAGAGGGAAGCAGGCAGTAAATAAGGCAAAAATACAAGTATGTACTTATACAGCAGTAATTCTGTTTTCAGGTGCTGCATCAGCAATCCCCCATGGTAACACCCTACAGCAAGATGTGATTTCAAAAGCAAAGAAAACAAGAATTGGAAAAGAGGCAAGGCCAAAGGTGAACCATGGCGAGGCTGCCAAGATGCGGAGACACCTTTGTAGATGGCTGTATCTCTGTTTCCCTGCTGCCCAGAGGGAGCAACAAATTCAGCTCAAAGCCCCTGATAACTTCAGGGAGAGCTGTGACCTGAGACAGAGAGGCAGGATGTGGCTGTTGAAGTTCAGCTGGTGAGGGATGCCACTAACTTCCCTGCCAGAGCTAGGGACTTCAAAGTGTTTTTACTGAAGACAACAGCTGGAATCTCACCTGAGTTTATCCAGAAGACTGGGAGGTCATCAGTTCTCTCCTACCTTTATCCACAGTGCAAGTTGGATCCTATGTATTCATAGGTTCATACAAAATCTCAGTCTTTGTTAAGCTGTGGTGGAAAAAGACGTAAATCCCTCTGAAAACTGTGACCTTCCACAGGCACAGGAACTGCTCTAAAAAAAACTAGCAGCTCCTCCCTCTTGTTGCTGTAATCCAGAAAGCAGTTTACATTAATGGAGTATCTGGCCCCCAGCTAAGCTACAAAAAGCCAAAAGATGCTCAGATACAACTGTGACAATATAACATAAAACAGGGCTAATTGTGTGTTGCAGAGTGCCTGGGCAGCAGCTGATGTCTGCAGCCACGTGTCCAGACACCAGCCTTGCTCACAGGTTAACAGTGTGATAGCCCAACACCCTGGAGTTGGGTGCAGGACAAGCAGGAACTGTATGCTATTTGATGGCTTTCAGCCACGGGGGGGGTATCTTGGGGAAGGTTCTCACCTATGAACAGGCCCTGTAGGAGAAGAACCCTTAAATTACCCTTGGATGGCCTTCAGGAGAATAAATCCATATCTGTGGTGACAGTGTCACCATTTCTAAGTCTGTTGATGCAATTTTATAAGTGATTGTTACTGGTATACTGGGGCAACCAAGTAACAACTCTGGTTGTGTTACCCCTTCCAAAAGCCCACTGCAGGGGTGTTTCATCACCCCTCTGTTGTGGTGCATAGCAGGTCTCTCCCAGCCTGGGTCACCCCTGAGCAGCACAGGGCAAGGAAGAGCTGTTGGACCAGGACAGTAAGAGGAAGCAATTCACCTTTAGCATCAACTGGGCAATGTCCCAGGGCTTAAATATCAACCCCAGCCCCATTCTGTTCACAGAGTGCAGCACAGCCAGTTCTTTTATGCTTACAAAGTCTCTGGGTTTGAAGCTGCTGGTGCTTTCTACCTGAAGGTTTTCTGTGGCAGTCACAGTCATGGCAGGGAAGTACACAAGCACATTCACACACACAGAAGCACCTGATTTTATACCAGGAGTTCAACAGCTAAAAAAGGCTTGCATTTTCTTGTATGGGTAGGTTGATTGTGATAGAAACTAAGGAATTTAGGACTCCAGTCTACAAATCCTTATTAGCACTGGTACTCCTTAGAAGTACTAGTTTAAATAACAGTATTTGTATAATTCACAAGTCTGCAAGAACATGTCCAGTTGAAGTTTCTCATGGCTTTTTATTTGTATTCAAACACCATACCACATATGATGACATATAAAGTAAACATAAGCCATTCCCTAGTATTCCCAAAAGCACTTATATACAAGTGTAATTTATACTGAGTATAATTTACTGCTAACAGAGGCCTAACCGAGTATAAAATTGAAGCTTAAACCACATCAGTAATTGTGTTTGTAAGAACTTAAGAGAAAACAACGCATCACATGTTAACTCTTAACCCACGGGCTTGAGTATCTCTAGAACTGGACACTAGGTGGCAGAACAAATATGTGTTCTCTAATAACTGAAGAATACACGTCCTTTAAATAAGAAGGCGAGCCCAGAGACGTTAAAGTACAGCACATATATATAAAATTAATTGAAATCTTACAGGTGCCCTGCTTTTCCAGATCACTTCCTGAAGAATGCAGGGCCTGTTTAGGTTGGGTTTAAACCTTTTATGTTCTTTACTATGAATATTATGATTTACACACACTCTCACAATGCCCATGGTTCCCTTTATTTTAAAAGCAGGACCCTGGCAAACACTACCCCAACATTTAATAGATGACAAAGGCTTTACAGAGAGGTAAGAATCTCAACTGATCCCGTGTGATGTAAGAACACTGCAAGTTTGTAGGGCACTGCAGCAGTAGCTCAAATTAAGCAATAATAATTGAAATAAATTGCTTATCGCTGCTTTGCTCCTGTAAGCAACGTTTCTTCAGCAGCACATCAACCGGGAGCCTCCGTGGGTAAAGGCTGAGCCGAAAAGGGCAAGGAAAAGGTCTGGGAGAAGGCAAAGGCAACGTTTTGTACCACGAGGTGTCAGCACACACCAGACCCGGCTGCCCGCTGCTGGGTGCGGGGAGGCTTCAGACTGATCTGCTGCGTGACCTTACACTGCTTCATCTTACCCATCTTCCCTCACAGCCCTGGCATCTCCAGGCACCTCTCCCTTTAGGCGCACAAAGCAAAACAGCCACCGTCCTTGCTGCAAGGAGAGGAACAACCCCAACTCCCTCCTAAAATGAGACTTGACAGCGCTGAATAATATTCTGTGACATCAAAACACTTTGTCTATTCACATGCATCTTCTGCCCGCCTGGTTCCTGTCCCCAAGCGTGCAAAAGCTCATTTTAACAAAATCCCAGGCTACTTCCACATAGCTTTGTCAGCTCTTCTGGGGGGGGGGGGGCCAGAAGAGAGGACCTTGAGGAAGAATTAAATGAAAGCAGTCAGACTCTTTTGGATTAAAAGGGGCCCGGTGAGGCTGCAGGAAAGTACAGGGCTGTGGGAGAAATTCCCAGAGACAGATGATGTCCCATAAAACCTGCACTGTACCAGCAGCCAAGAAAGTTTATGACGGGCTCAAGAAACCATCTGACCTGTTGTGTCAGTGGAGGAGCAAAGCACACACAACAGCTTCTTTCTTTGTGAGGAAGGAACATCTGCATGACATGAAAATACCACCACTAGAAGGGGGGAAACAAAAGAGGAGGAACTCATGTGTCTGCACAATGCACTCATGGAGGCTCTGAGTTTGAGCCCCCCTGGGTGGCTGGAGGGACACCACCACCAGCATGCAAAGCCTGTGGGAGGAGCTGGGAAAGGAGACATCACATCACCCATGGCCAGGCTTCAGGGAGCCATGACTGACTCCAGAAGTCAGAAGCAAGCCTCTTCTGATATGCTCTGCAAATGGACCTTTCAA
>JAOEHX010070984.1:0-22856 GCA_025448015.1 Bolborhynchus lineola | reverse complement strand
ACCTTTCAAAGGGATAATAATAGGTCAGGTAAAAGAGGTAGAGTTGGTCGGAAATCAGACTCCTGAAAGACAGCCTTCCTCAGAACTGGAGAAGAAACATCTTTTGTTTGTAGGCAATTTACCTTGGCTCACGGTGATTGCAAACCTCAGACTAAGTAAGGTTTGCTCACCTGCAAAAGCAACATGAGATCTGCCCACCCATCCATCCATCCTGACACACACACCACAGCCGGGGACATACGTACCAGGCCTCTCCCCTCACAGGCAGAGCACTGTTTCCAAAGTTGAAGGCACAAACAGACAAACCTATTTAAGGAACTAACCCATTCTTCTTCCTGCATGGAGACATTTTACCCCAGGATTCCAGCTAAACAAGGAAAGGACTGAGCCCTAGGATGAACATGGGCAATGGCTCAAAAGAATGGTACTGCCTAAGAAAGGATAAGTAATGAAAGGGAAGAAACAGAGGGTGCTGAAGCAGCAATGACAGTGAAAAGGACAAGTAAACAGCACACAAGGAAACAGCCCTCAAAGTAAGCATTCCTTTGCAAAAAACTATCTAACCATGCCTCTGACATGCAAATGGTGGTAGTTCACACATCAAGGTTTGTGGCTACCAATTTGGGAGCAAAGGGAACCTGCATGGGAAGTTGGGTGGTATGGGAACTAAGAGCTTATTGTTGATGTGCGGCAGACTAACTGGAAGCCTGCAAGCCCTGCTCAGTCCAGGATCCACAGGCTTTCCCCCGCTGAGAAAATCAAGTTCCCCTTATTTATAACCCAAGATAGATAGATGCATAGATAGATGCCTTGGGAACCATTTGGTTGTTTTAAATTCAGTTTCTACAGTCAACTCCAATTTCTTTTATAGCTGAATCACCTGGTTCTGAAGTGTTGTTTCTAGTTCCTTGCAGGGCTGTCTTCCTGTCCCACGTCCTCTCCAGTCCCACCCTACCCCCATGTGCACCCGCTGCCCTGCAGCTCAGCCTGTTCTTCCTCTATGCTGTCCCACTCCTTGCCACTCTTCCCCCCTTTGTCTCTACCTCACTTCCTTCCATTTGCCTCTCTGCTGCCTTTGCCCTTCCCAGCTAACCCTTTACTATCACACTCCAGGCTTTCTGGAGTTTTGACAAGTTTCTTCTCTGGAATGGGAAGTGGTAAACCAACCTATGACAACACACAGTCTTCTGGTAAAAATCCTGCCACTTCATCTCCCCCTCCCCCGCTACCATCTTCTTTTTCTTTGTCTTGGCTACTCTTTTGCCTACTCTTAAATTGAAAATGCTTTGAGGGCAGTGCCAGAATCCAGTCCATAGAATTCTGTAAGCCACACAATGCACTACATGTTATAAAAGGTCCTATTTTAATTTTTATTGTGCTTTTGATTATCAATAAACTCACCAAAAATCCAAGTAAGCAGGGCTCTAAGTAGACAGACATACGTGTACTGTCAACAGGAAGTTTCTCTTGCATAACTTCTCTGGCACTTCTGGAAAGCAAATTGTGGTTGGATTTATTTTCCTCACTGCAAATTAATAGTCAGGAAAAAAGTGAACACGTAAAGAAAAATCATTTCTGAGAAAGGAGATTGTAGAAAAGCAAACGATCTTCAGCACTCAGAACTGCCCTTATGAAATATCTCCTATGACGTAGGCCTGTTCTGGCCATAGACCAAGCGTATCAATAGCTCCACAGAGTAATGGGATAAGAAACGGGAAAATTGCCATTGCTTGTTTAGCAGCTTGTTTTGCTGATAAATGTCTGTCACTTTTCAAATAGCTACAGTGTAATTGTTTTTTTGGGGAAAAATATTTCCTTGAGCAGGACGTTTGCAGGCCATTAGTTATTTCCCATCTGTGCCGGTGTTTTAATACACCACACATACACTTTGTTCCCTAGTAGAAATTATTCACAGCTTCTGATTCCAGGCAGACAGCCTGAAGTTTAGAAATCATTTCTGTCCTTAAGAAGTTCTCTCTTGCCTTACAGAAAGTTTATTTTTCCAAATCATTAGAAACAGTATGTACTTTTTTGTAGAAACCTCTAACATAAGAATTGCTGGGGGAAAAAAAAAGTGGTCTTTGTAGATATCCGTAATTTTAAGATAATGAATGACTGTATGAAAGCAGGAGCTCTTTGACTACAGCTGTGGCCGCTGTGGGCTCATTCCACGGACAGAAGCAGAACACAACTCAGCC
The DNA here is from genome assembly GCA_025448015.1 of Bolborhynchus lineola. Classification (NCBI taxonomy): domain Eukaryota; kingdom Metazoa; phylum Chordata; class Aves; order Psittaciformes; family Psittacidae; genus Bolborhynchus; species Bolborhynchus lineola. Next base: position 20,658 of record JAOEHX010070984.1, on the reverse strand, counting down.
AAGCGCTGCCACGTGCTGGAGTTCATCTCATCCCTTTTCAAACCGTGCCATGAACATTTTTAAATTCCACCCGATAGCTGCTAGGACAGACAAGAGACAGACAGACCTCTGTTTAATATCACATAATACCTGTAATAATACCTGCTTTCACTTCACACACATACACTCAACAAGCAATTACTTGCAGTAAATATAGCTGTGCCAAAAGACACAGAACCATATACTCTTACCTGCACCAACTGAAATACTGGATGCTTACATCTGGGGGGGAGAAGAGGAAGGAATAAAAAAAAAAACCACAACAAACAACTTATTAAAAAATATCCTTATCCTTTCTTTCCCCTCTTCCCTAAGAAAAAGGTGAAAACCAAGGAGAGATGTAAAAATGTGGATGCCATTACAGATTTATTCCAGTGATAAACTTGGTTTTGTCATCTGAACCCTTTGCATTTTTTTAATACAAGAGGATCACATGAAGTTTCTCTCCTAGCTCGTTTTTAGACTTCACAGAATAAAGCTAAGGGAGAAAGAGAAAAGAGATTCAGGATTAGAAAGTGTCCCTCCAAGTACGGACATAGGAATGGAGTGAAACTTCCAAGTCCAGCCCTGCACAGTGGGAAACTCGCACCATTATCTACTGCTGGGACCAACAGGCAAAAGGACCAAGTACAGGCAGTAACTACTTTTCAGAATTTATTGTAAAAAATAGTATTTAACAATAGGAAAAAAGCCATTCCTTGTTCAACCCACCATATATTGCTTTATGTGGAAACGATGGAAAAATGTGATAGAAATGTATTTACCCATTCCTACCTGTGTGTCAGATGGTCCCAGCTATTCAGGACATGCTCATGGGAAAAATATTGGCACTATCACAGTATATGGAAGTGGAAATAAAGAACATGCAGTATTTTCAAGTACAGTTGGGAGGCCTATTTCCTGGAGTTTAAAGATCATGTTGTTTTATCTGTTTTCCTTTAGCATAATGTACATTATCAGACATTCATGACTTCAGACACCAGCAGAAAGCCCTGATTTTTTGCCAGTGGTGACATACTCACCTCAAAGATAAATGTGGAAGTCAGAATGTCTGCCTTACTTCTGTTTGCAATTTCCTTTCCATAGGAACATACACATGATATAGTTCCTGCTGACAGATATTTAAAGCTTGGCTAGCCCTTTCCCACTTACACCAGTTCAACCCCACTGGAGGTCCTCAGGGCAGCACAAACAACGGAGAACAGACTTTCAATACCACACTGCATTTGTTTTGGCAAAAACCTGCTACTTGGAAAGTCTTATGCTTTTGTCTACATACAGAAAGATGTCAGATTCTGCATTAAACTGTATTACAAAAAATGCAAACCAATACTTCCACAATTTAATTTTTGTGGATTTTCTAGCTCATGTCAAAACTGTGAAGTACCAGTGTTACCTTGAACAGAGCTCAATTTAAACAGAGCCCCAAAATAATGAGTGCACAGCAGTAGTTACCTGGTGTGATTAGATTCACTATCAACTGGCAAAAAGTTGATCTAGTTTCAGTTTCATGCTCAAAAGCATCAATCAGAAAAAACTTACAGTTACATGGCACCTTTGAGACCACCTCAGTTTCAAGACAAGGAACGAACTTACACATAGATAGGTACATTATTTTACGTATGAGTATGGAACCCAAATACTCAAAAAACAGGTCAGCAGAAATACATGGATAGTGCTAAATAACAGTACCTCACCATTTTTATTCACACTGCTGTGCCTGCCAAAAGCTGCCAACAGTTTGAGGTGACTCACATAAAGGACAGTCACTGGTGTAGAGTGCAGTGGAAATTCTGGTAATTCTGAAGGAAGATACAATGGAGCAATACAGGAAATTCCAAACTGAAAGGACAAAGTCAAACATTTGTTCTCTTGCACATCAGAAAAAGTATGCTCAGTTACAAATTAACCACTGCAAACAATCTTCTCTTACATAAAACTACAAATGTCTCTACCTAAAAAGCTTTGAAAAGAGTCAAAACCCCACAGACTGTAACTAGAAAGCTTTCCCTAAGCTCTCTCCCCTTCTGCGTTGCAACAGTCTCCTTATTTTAAGGAAGGCCATCATCATCTATCAATTCTGTTTTGGTGGAGAACACATCAGCCAGCATGTGCTTTGGGATTTCAGATCCCCGTACTTTTAACGTGTAGCAGGCACTCTCTACTTTTGCCAGACTCTGTTTCAAGGTATACAGCTTCTTAGATACTTCGTAAGGTCCAGTGTTGCCAATGAAAGTAAAACCATCATAAATCTGACGTAAGAACTGGCTCAGTTCAAAAGGCGTGTCTATGTCACCATTTCCAACGCTGCTGATGCACAGCCGCATCAGCTCTCCAGTTAGATCAGCCACTCCCAGCAGGTAATCGACAGGTGTTATCTTCAGGCTCCAAGTATGTGGTTGTTTATCATGGGAACTGGAGGTCTGAGGACAAGGACAAAGTCCAGTACAGAAAAATATGAAAAAGCAGCCTATAACGGTTCAAATATACACTGACTTATCTGACATAACTGGTAATTGAAAACAGCCTGGAAAATTAAATTGCATGGCACTTTTACACAGTCTGATTTCAGAAGTACAAGCCTCCTTCCAGCATACCAGAAGGTATGAAAGCATCATTTCCACTGGAAATGAGATTTCCATTCCAGCAAACATGATAAACATACCCTGCTTCTACCATCTTCATTTGAAACAGAATTATCACATCTTTGTACTAACATTCATTTGCAGTTGCTTTTTTTACTTTTTTTTTCTTTTTTGGCTGATAGGTCTCAGTCTATAGATTAAAATTTTCCCTAAATGGGCTATCCAAAGTTATCAAAGCAATCAAGAATCAAAGTATCAGCATTATGACAAGCAATCATACAATTCTGCAGTAGTATCTTGAATTTCAAAATGCATCTCCTACCAGAAGCTGATAGGTATAGTTCTCTCAGATCTATTTTATATCAACTGAACTCATTAAAACAGCTAAGAAATACTTCATGAAGAAAACTCATCACAAAGTTACAGGTTTGTTCCTTAATCCAAGTTTCCAAAAATTTTTATTGCCAAAATACTGGTAATGTGGGAGACAACACATGTTTATTGTTGGTCCCTTGCTCCCACGCTATCCATCCAAATTCACAAATCTGGTCAGAGGCATGTATGCAGCGGTTAATAACTCCCCAATTCCTTAAAACAAGTGTGCCACAACTGGTTTGCCCCTGGTAAGAACAAATGAATGTAAGCTGAAAACATGGATTCTTTGGAAATATCTTGCCAAGAGAATGAAAAAGAATCCAAAGTGCTTTACAGCAGAATCTCTTCAACAGAAGCAGACTCAAGAACTGATCTCAAGCTGTGCATTACTGTACACTGCATGTGTACTGCGTGGGCATTTCTGTACATTACCATAAAATTGCCTTTTGTGCTCTGTCAACAATTAAAGTGAAACCAGTTTACTGTGGGCACTGGCAGTAGTTTGCCCCCACACAAAAAGTTCTATTTAGTGCATGGTCGGAGTATGGGCAAGTCAAGAAATTGCAAATATGGTACTAGGGCTAAGGTATGATGGTCCTCTGAGGAAAAGCATCAAGATCAACTCCAGGAAGATTACAAATGAGCTAAGACACACAGAGTACATTTAAACAGAAGGTGAATACAGTGCCTCCTGTGACTAGCTCAGTAACAGTAGGCTTTCATTCACAGAGTTCATTCTGCTTTTGATTCATTTGTTACCCCCAGCTTTTGCTACATGACTATACACCAGTATAGTGATACTTATCAGTAGGCCTTACACGCAGTCCCAGACATTAAAAATCCCTCCTCTGTATTTGTTTGCCAGTATTTCACTATCCGAGATCCCCTTACCAGAAGTTCAGCTTGCTCTGAATAAGAAGGATGTGAAATTTATAAACTTGTATCCCACAGATTTAGTTTACTACTTGTTAGAATAAAAAGTATGTTTTGAACGAGTCAAAGTCCACATGTATATCCAATATTATTCCACTAACTGGCCTTATTTAATCAGATGCCAAAAATGTGACTAAGCTTACTCATTGCATTTCCATTCCAGAAAGATGTTTGTCACATGAGAAAAGAAACATTTACCGTGTTTGTTGTTTCTTCTCTGTCTTCTGCTGTAAATATTAGTTGTTTGTTGATCTCTTCAACACTAATCAAAGAGCGTGTTTTGATAAAATACTGAAATGAGACCGCCTCAACATATTCCTGAAGTCCTGCAAAAATAGCACAATTAAGACAGTAATTCAAACTTTCCAGCAATGATCCATGCTCACATTATTTATTTTTTTTAGAAATCTTTTAAGTGAGACTATTTTAAGGTTACGAGCGAGAAGTGGAAACTAAGATAACCCAGAAATAACACTGAAGCATAATCTAACATAGCACGCTTCTGAAGTACAAAAAGCAGACCAAGAGCACAGCAGATAAACATTTTCAAGTTTTTACTCCAACTGCATTTTTCATTCAGAACCTGCAGTAATTCACTACAAGGCACCACATTACTCTCAGAAACATACTGAACAGCAGCTTCCCATAACATCTCTCACAGGTCTTCAGTGGGACCAGCACTGTTCAATACCTTCATCAACGACATAGTGGTGGGATCAAGGGCAGCCTCAGCAAGTCTGCAGATGACACCAAGCTGAGTGGTGCAGCTGACAAGCCTGAGGGGTGGAATGCCACCCAGAAGGACCTGGATAAACTCAAGAAGTGGGACCATGTTTAACAAGGTTCAACAAGGGCAAGTGCAGAATCCTGCATGTGGGTTGGGGCACTCCCCAGTTTCAATACAGGCCAGGGGATGAAGGCATTGAAAGCAGCCCTGAGGAGAAGGACTTAAGAGTACTGGTGGATGAAAAACTGGACATGAGCAGCAGTGTGTGCTTGCAGCCCAGAAAGACAACCGTATCCTGGGCTACATCAAAAGGAGCATGACCAGCAGGTCAAGGGATATTGATTCTGCTCTGCTTTTGTGATATCCCACTTGGACTATGGCATTCAGCTCTGGAGTCCTCAGCACAGGAAAGACATGGGCCTGCGGGAGCACATCCAGAGGAGAGACACAGAAACAACCACAGGGCTGGAGCACCTCTCCTATGAAGACAGGTTGAGACAGTTGGGCTTGTTAGGCCTGGAGAAGGCTCTGAGGAGTCCTTATTGCAGCCCTACAGTACCGGAAGGGGGCCTACAAGGAAGATGCGGGACAAGTATTTTAATAGGGCCTGTTGCAATAGGACAAGGGTAATGGTTTTAAACTAAAAGAGCGTACATTTAGACTAGATATAAGGAGGGCATTTTTTACAATGAGGGTGGTGAAACACTGGAACAGGTTGCCCAGATTGGTGGTGGATGCATCATCTCTAGAAACACTCAAGGCCGGGCTAGATGTGCTTCTGAAAAACGTGATCCAGTTGAAGGTATCCCTGTTTATTGTGGGGGGGTTGGACTAGATGACCTTGGAAGGTCTGTTCCAAAGCAAACAGAGCTTTTAAAAAACAGCATTTGTATGATGGAGAGTGCAGATTGGTATTTCACAAGTCCACAAAGGCACAATGCAGAGAACAAGACTGCAGATAAATCAAAAGCAGGGAAGATCACCTACCAAAACCCAGTCATTTCCAAAAGAAATTCGTTTTGTTTCACCTTCATAGCAACAGTAGATAATTGTTTAAAATGGTATTTCCCACTTCTTTATTTTGTGGTAATTAGTGAACAGGCTCCTTAAAACATGCAGGTTAGAACTTACCCTCTAAAAGCAAAGGATTCAGGGGAACAAAAGGAGTTGGCGCGTTGGCAAGGAAATAAAAGACGAAATAAGAAACATAGCTTGTACCAGATCCGTATGCCATCTGCAGCCACCTGTCATAATTACCTCTCGCTACCTACTTGGCAGATGGCGATTTTCTGTATGCATTATTGCAAAGGTGAGATCTAAGAAAGAGTCTGAATGTTCAGACAGCGATTTCACAGGTTGTCAGTTTATCCTTATGCGCAGAGAGCAGATCTGGGGAAAGCATGTGGGAAAAATTCGTAAGCAGAAAGCTGAAGTTGGCACTGTCGGTGGAAAAAAAGCAGAATCAAACCTGGAACAAACAGCCAGGGTACGACTAAGCTAAAAAAAGTGCTGAAGACAAAATCAATGCATGTGGATCCCTGACCTATGGAGAGATAAAGTGCAAAAGTAGAATGTTAAAGGAACAGACTACAACATGAGAGAGATGGGTCTAACAGAGCCATTCTGAGCCATTTTATGGGGATGGTGTCACTTCAAGAGAAGCAAAGAGGTGACACTGTCAGATCATGCTGCAAGGATTAGACAACAGTTTTGCCAGTGTGAAAAGTGAGAAAATGTGAACGCACCAAAGGATACCAGAAGCAAAATCCTGGTTCCATTAAAATCATCATAAAATCCTCAGCTGGCCTCTACAGGGCCAGGACCTCATCCTACAGAGATATGCAGGAAGCAGCAAATTTAGACACCATCTGGATCAAAGAAAAAAGTCTAAATCAGAGAACACAGATTTGAATAACAGATGACAGTGGAAATACCCCAAAAAACTAGAGGTAACCTCAAGGGAAAATTCAATCATAGAAGGCTTTCCAAATCACAGTAACATGACAAGTGACCTGCATGTTCTCCTTTTACATATGTATCTGCACGGTGAGCAGGGACAATGCAGAACGGCAGTTCAGCCTGCACACTTCATGCTTCCATACAGCAGCATTTGGAAAAGCCGAATAAACATCCAGCAACCAAAGCCACCCTCAGCACTGCTGATCACAAATCAGAACACACACAAGGAGCTGCAAGGCCAATCAAACACAATTTGATCAGCTGAATTCAGATGAAGCATTCAGGGCACAAGCAATAGAAGAATACTAGATAAAAGCTCCTCAGGATCTAAGTTAAATAACTCCAGAAGCTGCAGAGAGGTTGATTTCATCACCCACTCCTTTCCTGACTTAACCCTCTGATGTAACACAGCCATTACAAAATTCTGGCTTTTTCTGTGGATAAGTTGTAAGCTACAGACACAGTGGCACTCAACAACATCTATGAGAATCCCTCTCTGCTATCTGTGAAGAGATCAAATGTGAAGAATAGATCTGGCATTTTCTCAGGTTCGCAGAGATTAAATCAGCTTTCAAACTTTTTGGTAAACAGTTCTCTTGATCAATTATAACTTCCAGTTTCAGCTCACTCCACTTCAGTGCTTCTCCACACATTTTGTCCTTTCCCAAGGCATATGTTTTGCTCCTCCATTCATTTATTTTTATGCATTTTATTATAGAGGCATACTTGTATGCATGTATACAGCAGCATATTTTTACTTCCTCCTGCTGTCCCGCAGTAGCTGTGATGTTCCACTCTTCTCCTCACGCCTGTTTAGTACCATGTGAATGTTGCACACATGGTCTGGTGTGTCATTCACTGCCATCGTTTCACAATGTGGGAATTTGTCTCCTACTATTTCCAAGTAAGCCTTACAAAACAACTTTTAAAGTTGTTCCCATTACAGACTGGTAACAAATCCTGGTAACAACTACTCTGCAAAGAAAAAAACATTCATATTTGAATTCTCCCCCTCCCCCCCTTTTAAAACCCTCCTTCTAGAAGTAGCTACATGACACTTCAGTGACCCAAGACCTTGAAAGAAGGTGTTCTCACGTACAGGTATAAGGATGTTTAAACATATTATGTTTTAGCTTAATGGTAGGACATCCGCTATTTTCAGCAAACAATCCCCAAGATGAAAAACCCCATCCCATTTCACTACACCATCCAACAATACCTTTCCCCTTATGCTCTTGTTTTGGATTTATTCCAAAACTGGCTTATTTATGGATTGCACTGCCAGTAATGACATAGTAAGACTGCATTTTATGTATTTTTTTCTAGCACGCAGACGAAAAATCCCAATTAAAAGCAGTGTATTATTTCTACCAGCACTTCTTAAAATTACAGATGTAAGGCGCTTAAGTATTCTGATATTTTACTACATTTACCAGACATAAGTAGCTTGTGCTAGTGACAAGTTACAGTGTCCCAGTGTAACAGACTCCTTCTATATTTTGAAAACTTATTTTAACTAGAAAATTACACTGAGGTATCTTCTGAGTACATGTTGCCTATAAAGGACAGTTTGTGCCTGAAATTTTGGACACATTTTTGACAGCTGTATCAGCTGATAATCAAGACATTTATCCTGATCTCCATATGCAAGCTCTGAGAAAGTACTGTTAAGCAGTTTCTCTAAGAACCTTAGCAAGAAATCAGGTTTCTTTGAAAAAACAAGTCACTGGGGCACTCAATCCAAGAATCACAGAATCATAGAATAGAGTCAAATGAATGCATGAGGATTAGAAAAAGATAGTTCCACTTTAGAAATGAGTAAAGAATAAAAATTCCTTAATTGCAGGAGACAGGTTAGGGTAAAAAGAACCTAATCCTATCCAAAATGTAAACGCAGGCATGCACAGAAGTATTAACCCAGAATGAGGGATGAAACAAAGGTGAAAGTTTCCTCCTAAATTATTACTTACTTAATTCCCTCCTTTAAATTTAGTTAAAATATGGTTTAAAATGGATTTCATGCCTTTCAGTTCTTGATGTTAGCAATGCCTGCCATCTGCCCAAATAAGCTGCTTCTCTCCCTATTTTTCTCAAACTCATTTTCCTTCTATCCCTTTGTCCTCTTTGCTTCCTCTTTCTCTGTATCTTTTTGTTCACAGAGCAGACTGTGCTGATAGTCAGGACATAAGCCATGACAGCCTGTGCTCTCTTACCCTCCTAAACCATGCAGCAGGTAACATGGGCCAGTAGCAGCCACTAGGAAGATAGTAGGAAAACACACACAGCAAGTTTATACCCGGATCACTGTATGAAGGGTGGGGCACATTTACAGGGCAAGTCATGTGAAACTACCCACTTGCAAATTCATTACATAATCAAGAGCAGGGCCACAGATCTGTCTAATCATCATGTTTAGGCTGGCAAGTTACATTCTTATTAAAGAAACCCAAACAAACCAAAAAGCATGCAATCCCCCCAAAACCCAGGAAAAAAAAAATCATATTCTTGTGGGAAACCCAAAGGGAAACCAAAGTTAAACTGGAAAGCTGCTATTACTAAGCTCTGCAGGATATGGAGAGAATAGCAGACTTGAATATCCCACTTCTGCAAGCATATTGAATGATGAAGGGGAGAACTAGTAAAATAATCAGAAAACTAACCTGGTACATCAACTGAAACAAATACAAGCAATAAGTTTAAAAGCATTAATACACAAATTATATCATTCTGCTTTAGAGTTATCATCCTATTAAGATGAAACCAACAATTCACAGCTCAGCCTTTTCCATTACAGTTCTCTCCAGACTTGGCAATGATTCCTTAATTCACAAGTCTCTTTCCATGCACAAGTGATAAAAACTTAAGTAATTAAACTAAACAATCAACCTGCTTTGCTGACTGAGCATGAAGTCAAAGGTTAATTTTATACTGAAAGAGCATAGAGCCAGCTATCCTCAGAGACAGACATGCTCTCGACATCCTGCTGTGAAAGTTGCTTGAAAGAATAATTTGATAAAACTGCTTTGATAAAATGGGACTCACAAACACAAATAAAAGCACTAGAGCAAATGTCTGTAAAACATTACAAACTGGGGGGAAGGAGGGATAAAGGGAGAGGGAGAGAGAGAATCTGTTTCTATTTGCTGAGTAATACTTCAAAAGCTGCGTCACTACAGCAGGTAGGGTTACGAGTAATCTGAATCTTTAAGGGAACTGGGGAAAGAAAAACCACAGCTAAGTCCATATCCACAGAAACAAACTGCACAATTTTCTCAATTCATTTTTGGAATTATTTTAGTGATCAGTACAAACACAAATGTGAATATGTCAGGAAAATTTAGTTTAAATAACCCTGAACTGATTATGAATGGAAAATAAATTTTCAGAGGTACATCACATCTAGCAGTGATTTGTCTAAACCGCTTTAATATTATATCAATAATTAAGTTGATGCAAATTTCTAGTATTAAGCCCTGAATGCTTTATTGATTACTCAATTGCTACGTGACACATCTATGACCACCAAGAAGTCTTGTCCCTTCTAGCTGCCTGTGTTGAACTGATGAATCATAGAAAACCACAAGTCAGAAGGGACCCACAATGATCACCTAGTCTAACTCCCTTCTCCTCACACTGCTACCTAAAACTAAATCCTATGACCAAGACTGCTGTCCAGACAAGCATAACTAGTCAAATATGCGACCTTACTAACTTAGTGACCACTATCCCATAGTGATACCATGAGGAAATAGGAGGAAGTAAAACCCTACATCAAGCCAGTGCTGTGGGGAAATGTTGCACGCACTCCACTATTACACTACTACCACCTAGGATCCAACCCAGTAAATAACATCCCCCAAGCAAAACTTAAAGAATGCACATATTTTCTCTTTAGATTTCTCACAGAAAAAAGATTACTTTTACAATTAAAATATGACAAGAGAATGTAAAATGAAAGGTGGAAAGACTCCAATATTGCATAACCAAACCTTTTCAAGTATTTCAGCTCCTGAGATACTGTTACAGCCACAGAGCATATGGCCACCAAAAACCTGATAATCTTTTCCCCTACCACTGTTTATGGTGGCCATGCTTAAATCTTACCAGATAATACCAAGTTTTCTTCTGTGTGATAGCCCATACACCCTTTTCTACCTATAACCTACTTCATGTTCCTCCTCACTTGCTACGTAACTGTTACGCTAATTCTACTTGTCACATTTCTGCTGTCTTTACCCAGCCTTGCTGAATTCAGAGGGATCAAATGAGACTAACAGAAGACTCCCTCTCAGGTGGGAGGGAGCATGGATCAGTGTTCCAGAAGTCTAAATGCTGAAGCCAGAACAATGCAGAAGGCGAAACATCTGCTACTACTCCAACCATAACATACCCTCCCCTCTGCTTCTGGAATAGCATTTGCAAATAGGGTGGGTAATACGAATTTCCTGAAGACATCCTGGATACATGTAAGCTGAGGAAACTGTGAAACTGTCCATGTTCATACAGTGGAACAGGCTGCTACATGTTGTTTTAAAAGACATACTTCAGTAAAAAATCTTTATTCAAAGATGTATTTCAGATAGTGAAGTTTTAATATTGTCTGCACGTTGCCTAAAGGTGAATACACACCAACTTTAGGGAAAAAGGTAATTCCATCTTAGTCTGTTTTCCCAATAACTACAGCAACAAATAGAGGTCCCCTATTTGATAGGCACAGATGCCTGTGAGAGTTCAGTTATTCCCCCAAAGTGGCACAAAACCCCTGCAGAGAACAGCAAAGAATATTTCAATTTCTCACTGCAGAGAACAGTATTATCAAACCTTTTTGCTGTTGTTACTATAAATACAAGTACATATGAGAAATGCTAGGGTTAATTTGCAGGTGACTCATTTTGCTTCTACTTGAAGACCTGAGGGATGTACCATGGCTACTTTTGTAACCAAGTTTATTGTTATGAAGGGTTGCGGGGGAGTTCTGCCTATTCATCAACCAATGTGATAATTCTGAATCTCTGCCTATGTTCTACAGAAGTTCTTAAAAAACAAACAAACAAAAAGACCCCAAACTATTCCTGTGAGAAGCAGTCTTCCCGTTCTCTTTGACCACCTCCAATCGCCTTGATATTTGATAAGAGTTTTAAAAGTCATTCATCTAGATGGCAAATTTTACACTACTAACAGTGTACACTCGAGGGCAAGTGTTCAAGATACCAAAGAAAGGAAGCTCTGACTCAGCCAGGAAGTTCAATGATCAAAGAAGGAAGGGCAGCTAACACAACACAGCTTCTTCAGTTCAAACCCCAGTGAAAGTTCTCCTCGAGATGTTTCCATTCAACAGCCCGAACTCACTCGCACGCCAGAAGCACCAGTGGTGGCCATTTATCTTCATAAATGTAAATCTGGTGGGATAGTAAAAAAAGCACATCACTACTCACCAAACCCCATTTCTCACTACATGATGGCAAAACAACCACCTCATCACCATGGGTTATACTAGTTGTTTCCTGGAATGTAGTTCCTCTATGACACATTCTCCTGTGTGCTTTTTAAGCAAACAAACAAACAAAAAAAGATTCAAAGATTTTTTTTGTCTTGGTCTTCTCTCATGTTCCACCTGCACCTGGTTCCTGTAAAGGCTGGAGAGCTCTGGTGGTCTGTGAATGACGGCTGAGGGGGGTCGAAAAAAAATCCTGAGCAAGAGCACAATGACTCCTCCATTTGCTAACTACGAAATGAATTAACAGACAATGTCAGTAGTGTCAGAATGTGATGTAAATAACCGCAGTATTTGCCATAATAGCTCTGCAGGACTTTAAAACAGTAAGGTCTTCACTGGAAAACTTCAGTAGGAAAGGACAATCCTTGTTTGGTCCAATCCACAGCACACATCTGAAAGACTGTTAAAGCTTATGGATTTATGCTGCCCTGGCTCCTGCTGAATTTACAACTTTTGATAAACTCAACAGCTCATTTAGGGATCAGCTGATAACCAGTGCTCACATAGTACATGCCCTGCTTGGTCATGTTTCAATTCACAATCACTCTCCCAGGGTTGTTTCAAGTTTTTGTGTCTGGTCATACAAACCCTGCAGCAGAAAGTAGGAAGTTCTAGAGCTGCTGATTTTTCACTTTCCCTGAAGAACCTAGAAGAAAGGCATGAACCAGAAATAATAAAAGGGTAGTAAAATCCAACAGCCTGAAGGTACCAAATTTCATGGAAGCAACTTGCACTGGAGAAAATCAGTTTGACAAAGTCTGTTGACACTTGGTCATGTGAGCACAGCAGAGAAACAGAGAAAGTAACAAAACACAGAAACAAAGAAATTAACTATATTATATCTGATTAGTATTATTTTATTCACTGCAAATTCTGTTAATTTTCCAGTATAATCAGGAAACTTTGTTTCCATTTCTGGCATTTTACCTCTCACCCACAACAGCAAAGAAATTAACTTTAATTCTTCAGTTACATCCTGTTCCTGTGTTGCTGTTTTCCCACCACCTTGCAGAAACCTGATTGCTTCCTTCATGGATAGCTTCCCTTTCAAGTTTTAGGTGCGTATGCAAGTCTTTCCCTGGGTGAGACATTCACAATTAATGATACCTTCCTTATGCAGTAAAAAAGCATTTCCTTTGTATGGCAAACCCATAATTAAGTATGCCACCTATTTTTATCACTTTTTAAACCTTCTTAAAGAAAAAAATGTCCTAGTTCTACTGTTCCTGATGCACAGAATAGTGTCTTGGTATTATTTCAGAAATACACAGGTGTCTACAAATACAAAGGTAACCAGCACTGCTCAAGTCTCCACTGTTCTTTCCATTTTATGAGTAAAAACGTTAAGAACAAAAAAACCCAGTAACACAGAAATCATCATGTGGATAATTCCTTTAGTTAGTGCTCCAACTAAAATCTTTCACACAATATCAAAAAAAACCCCAATATTACTTAAATAGTCGAATTACTTAAATCTGGCCTGCTTGCATGGACCTCAAGCATCTCCAGTGTGTTTCTTACAGCATTATGTCTGGTGGTCCTACATACTGTAGTTAAGAAACAGTATTCTAGTACAATTGAACTATTTTTCATCCATGCAGATTTATATGGCTGTGTTCAACCCAACAATGCAGTTCATTGCAGTATGATTATACACGCCTGAAGTGACTCTAAACAGCATAAGGCAAGAGACAGAAATAAGCTCCATTATATCATTCTCACAGAACACAAATAGTGCCTGCACAAGATAAATTGTGTGTGAGACTGCGTCAATGCTGAACTTTTACACAGAATTTCCCACATCAGCAGCAGCAGAAGCAGTCACAGGGCAATAGTTTTGACAAGGTGCTGACATTTTACAGTCTCGTCATCTAATCCTATTGAGAGCAAGTGCAGACATGATAAAGAGCTAATGAGCTTCTCTGTGCACACCACTCACCACTGCTGCTAGCTCAGGCACACAGCAAACAGAAAGGTCAGCCAACAATGTTCTGCTTCCATCTACTATCATCATTCTACACCACGCTACTGAAGAAGCCCCAGAAGAGTTAAGGGCTCCTCGTTCCACATTTTGTCTATCAGATGTGAAGATAATACCACACCTAGCTCCTAGCAGAATCTAATGACCCCATTGTAAAAACATCAATACATAGTTAAAACCATCACTCCAAGAGGTTTTTCAGTCAAGTTTATATAACATATATATAAAAAATACATAAAATATATAAAAAATAGTTTAACACCTCAAAAACCCTAGAATTATCTCACATGTCCTTATTAAGGGACAAAAAAAATTTAAGACTCCAAGCAGCTAGAGATTTCATTTTTTAAAAATCGTGTTAAAAAGGTATTCCATTCAATCCCACACAATGCCAACCTATAATGTATGTCTTAAGTTTCCTTCTGCATTACACAAGTTTTGCATATATGCAGTGCAGATTTAGAACATGCATAGAATAATTCATTATTAAATCCTTAGAATTACAGAATCAACTATGCTGGAAAAGACCTTTAAGATCATCAAATCCAACCATTAGCCCAACACTGACAAGTCCACCACTATGCTCTGAATACCACATCTACATATATTTTAAAGATCTCCAGTGATGGTGACTCCACCACTTCCCTGGGCAGCCTGTGCCAGTGCTTGACAACCCATTTGGTGAAGAAGTGTTTCGTAAGATCCAATCTAAAACTCCTCTGGCACAACTTGAGACCATTTCCTCTTGTCCTATCACTTCCTACTTGGGAGAGGAGACCACACCCACCCCACTAAAACCTCCGTTCAGGTAATTGCACAGACTGGTAAGGTCTCTCCTGAGCCTCTGTCCTTCAGACTGAACAACCCCAGTTCCCTCAGCCATTCCTCATGAGACTTGTGTTCTGCACCCTTCACCAGCCTTGTTGCCCTTCTTTGGACACACTCCAGCACCTCAACATCTGTCTTGCAGTGAAGGGCCCAAAACACAGCATTTGAGGTGCAGCCTCACCAGGGCCGAGTACAGTGGGATGACCCCTTCCTTAGTCCTGCTGGCCACACTATTTCTGATATAGGCCAGGATGCCGTTGGCCTTGGCCACCTGGGCACAAGCTGGCTCATGTTCAAGCAGCTGTCGACCAACACCTCCAGATTCTTTTCCTCTGGGCAGCTTTCCAGCCACTCTTCCCTAAGCCTGTAGCACTGCGACCCAAGCACAGGACCCACCACATGTTGTAAGCTCGTACATATCTTGTCTTTAAGGCTCATACAGATCTTTCCTGTATACTACTGGTATTTTCCTTAGTATTTTAGAGTTAAATATACAAATAGCCACACATACATACATACATAAAATCGTGAAATTTTTTTTCCTTCCCTTCATAAATTCATACCGTATTTTTCAGTCCCTTTCTTGCACAGTGTCTCACAGCAATTTTAAAGGAACAGTATACATTTCCTCACAGGATATATAAGGTATACACTGCAAAGTGGGGCAAAGGAGCAGGAATTCTATATTACAAATAGTAAAGCTTTAAAAATATCAACAAAGCATAACATTCTAACATAACAAATGAAGAGCTCTACATTAAAAAAAGACTTCATTATTTCTGTATCTCTTTGTTTGCTTATTTAATCATCCCCTGGGACAATCTGTACTGTTAAGAAATGTGTAGAAAACAGTCATCAGTTTTTGTTGTTGTTCAATTAGTGCTATACTCAGTGTTTGAGCTCATGCAAGTGTCCTTTGGGGAAACGTCCTGCGTGCCATTAGCACTATTCTTAATGAGGGAAAGCATGAAAACTCCTTTAGTGCTCTGCCAGAATTGTTTTATCTTCAAGTCAAAAGAACAACTGCTTGGAGTAACCCCAAAAAAAGCATTTAACAATTACAAGTGGCAAACAATATTCCCAAGCATTATACTCATAGCACTCTTCTATTTATAGGCTAATAGTTATTATACTGAATAAAATATGTATTAGGCAGCTTTATTATGCAGACAGTCATGATTCCCCAGTTAGAGCTACTATGATGGTTTCATTATAAGCCCAGTTTTGATCCCTTTTACTGTTTCTGTGAGATGTAGGGTGGGGAACAGGAGGATGTTTCATGTTTGGTTTCAAGACAAAGGAGAATATTTTTAGGAAGTTTGAGGTTAATTGGACATGCTGCTTTTGAGATATGGGACACAGGCGTTTATCCTTTTTTGAAGAAAAAAGCAGTTTAATGGCATGTTTTTGTCATAAAAAAGCTTTTTAACTAGTTCGCCAGAATTTCATTAAAATACCAAATCAGAATTGAAAACTAGGTGAAAGGAAGTTCAAAACTTACAGCTCACACAACAGACAAAAGATCTAGCACTTTTCCTAGCTACATTTGTTTTCTAAAAGGCATACGAGCTTTTTCCACTATGAAAAAAGTAAAGCTACAATTAAAGAACACTAAACTTAAAACCAAAACCAAACCAAACATTCTTTAACTCTTACCACTGTTTCCCACCCAATTACAGTTCTTCCTAAAAGGTGGGGGGCAGGGAGAATAAAACATTCTCTCTTGCAATTTTTCTTTATCTAACTGTTCCCTCATTCTTCATGTTCCTAGTTTTTCTATCTCCGCTTCATAATCCTGACATCAAGCATCTTCACATCTCTCGTATCTCCTTGACCCCAGCTTCAGCACGATCAAGACCTACAAGTCTTTAAGCCTGCATACTCTTCTTTTTTGCCACCCCAATGACTAGCTGGAGAGCAGAGGATTTAATGAACAAGGTAAGAGTAAAGCTCTGGCTACAAGTTCACATTTCATACTTGTCTTACATACAAGCTCATTTAAACAATGTGTAAAAGCATTCCATGTATTCTCAGGGACACACGCTTACATTCTAACATATACCCTTACAAACAACAGACATAAGCTGGCAAAAACTCCCTTCACAGAGACACACCTTGTAGAAGAGCTAGAATTCAAGCAGTCACTCTAGATGGCCTACAGAAATGTGATGAGGGCATCTTATTTCAGTTGGATTTTATACACAATCTTCAAAATGAGGCAAGAACTGCCTAATTACAGACACAATGGGGAGACCTCAGGGCCAGGCAGCACTGTATAACCAATGATATTCCACCGACTTGCCACCTACTCATGTCACCCGAAAAGAAGAAAAAGGTAGAAGTACAGCTATTCCCAGTTCCAACTCTAGAGATGCAATGGGGGCTGCATATTTCTGTCTTTTTAGTTCTGTCCAAAAAACAACAAAGTTCAGGCACTTGTTTGATACACTCCACACCTAGCTTCTGGAAAGATGAACAGCAGAGTCTACTTCTTTCTCCTTATTACTTTATATGCTAATACCTCTTTGTATTCCTTTCTTTTCATCTAGAAAGGTCAATAAGATTCATTCTCTTAAGTTGTCTTAAGACTGTGGTAAGAAAACTGTTTAAGACAATCTTGCTCCAAGCCTCATACAGCTGTTAGGGATGTGGTCTTGTGAATATAACTACATGCAGCTACAAAGGATGTGAAGGTCCTTGAATGGGTCTAGAGGAGGGCAACAAAGCTGGTGAAAGGGCTGGAAGGAATGCCCTGTGAAGAGCTGCTAAGTACTTTGGGCTTGTCTAGTTTGGAGAGGAGAAGGCTGAGGGGCAACCTCATTGCTTTCTACAGCTTCCTGAGGAGGAGAATTGAAGAGGGGGTACTGATCTCTTCTCCCTGGGATCCAGTGATAGGACACATGGGAATGGTTCAAAGCTGCACCAGGGGACGATTAGACTGAACATTAGGAATCATTCCTTTAATGATAAGGGTAATGGAACAGGCTTCCTAGAGAGATGATCAATGCTGCAACCTGTCAGCGTTTAAGAGGCATTTGGACAATGCCCTTAATAACACGCTTTAATTTTGTCAGCCCTGAACTGGTGAGACAGTTGGACTATGTGATCATTGCAGGTCCCTTCCATCTGAAATAGTCTATTCTGCTCTAAATAGCTTTGCAGCTGTGGAGGCACTGAGTCATCATACACCTGCAGTAGGCCTCTAACTTCCTATATTAGAGGTCTACAGTAACCTGGCCTGCTCTACAATGGACAAAAACATCTTAGTCATTTTAAGAGGCAGAGATTTAAAACACTGAAGGAAAGTTTTAGAAATGCTGAATAGTTTCAGACAGCATATTTTCAGTTGTTTTCTAAAGAGTTTATTCAGGTCTATTTTGATATTACAGGTATCTTCATGCAAGTCAGAGATTGATTATGCAGGCGAGTCAGTGCAGCTGACTGTGTAGCAATATTTACCAACCACACAAGGCAAACCTGAACAGAAATGTTTTCATTAATTTCTTTATTCTCAGGTTACTCTAGCTAGCTTCAGTTTAGGTATCTTTAATATAAAAAAGATAAATAATAACTTTTCAGGTTAGAAAAATATGTATTTTTCAGAAAACAAACCCAGGAATTATTTTTTTTTTTTAACTCAGAGGAGGGAATCTGGACAGTCTGGAGGCAGAAACTTAGCATCAGGTTTGCTCACTTACTTTATAAGACATGGGTACACACAGAAGTTATTGCACAGTAAGTTTCCATATATCTGCTATGTAGGCAGGCACAACCTATTACATCTGATGAATGCAAGCTATTTCCAGGTAAACTGACCCTCAGTAAAAATAAGAGATAGGTATGCCTCTTTGAATTTACCCCCACAAAGCCATGTACTAAGAAAACAGACAATTCAGGTGAAGCAAATAATACAGGGTAATCGGTTACCAAATAGCAATTTTGCTCACACGGCAAGGCAGACATCTTGTATCATGACATCTCACCAAGATTCATGGGGTAGCAGACCTCAAACGCTGCTGTTTCACAGATAGCATTATATGACTCAGACAGGACTACAAACCTTAAGGACTATTCAGACAAGGTTTACAAATTTCAATGAAGCTTTCAAAAATATTTGTTCATGACACTAAATGCAACGATTTTCAGCCTTTATAAGCAGTATTTAGAATGAAAATAAAAACACATTTTCAGCATGTCAAGATACAATATACTTGGACTAGGATTGATCATCAAGCTTTGAGGTCATAACAGCGTCAGAGTTTTGAATTATCTCTTTCTTTTCACTTCCTCATTATAGTACTAAGCTATATATAGCAGCAAGATGCACACAGTTTAAGTGGCTCTTTAAGAGCAACTACTTACATTTAATTTGAACAACCCAATGCACCACAGGTTAAGAGAACTGTGGAACTGAATTAGAGCTATGAAGAACAGGATGGCAAGCTCCTTCTGGTTCAGAAGTGCCCAAAACAAGCTTTCACTTAAGAGCTGTCTCACTCTTAACCAACTTAAGTTTGTAAAATATAAGTTAACTGGTGCACAGTTTGTCTTGTAAACTACACAGACATTGTAAACTACATGGATGTTTTTAAACAAATCATTCAGTGCAAATCTTCAGGTCTCCTCAGCTGAAGAAGTCTTGCCTAAACAAGGAAAGATATATAGGAGTCCAATATGTTTAAAACAAGACTGATAAAACACAAGTCGCTTTTATGCATGGACAGGATGTCAAAGAAGCAATTACGTATCTTACTTACGTGTAGCTGAAAACCAAGATATTACAATTTTAGGTAGGATTCAGATTGTCAGCAAAGATTCGGCAAAGAATCTGATTTGACAGCAAGAGTCATGAAAGCACTGGGATTTAGTATCTTAGATAAAGACTGCTATTTACAGAGAGGAGCAGAAAAAGATGTGATTGAAACAGTATAAACTCAGATTGAATGCTTGTAACACAGAAGCAGAAGCACGTTCCGAGTCTTTAGAAGGAAGAAAATGCTAACTTAAGGATTTTAATTCATTAACTTTATCAACTCAAAATGGGATCATTTCACAAGATAGTCACTTCCACTCTCCTCCCAGACACTATAACCCTTCAGGTGGGGTAAATGCTCCTAACTCAGAGGAGAACAGCCAGTATATTTGTTAGAACTACCCCTGCCAACTTCAATTTCAGCCTGGGTCCAAATTTTTCCAGATGAAGTCTCCAATTTAAATCTCTATTTAACTGCAATGATAGGGCAATGACTGAAGGGCAATAGCCTCTCTAATACCAAAGCTAATCTTGCCAATAACAATGATTAATCTCAGTCCTGATTTATGAGCATAGAAATGTGACACATTCAGACCTTGTAGCATGAAGAGGAACCATTGCTACATAAAGGGAAACTGAGCTTCGTGCCAAATAGCATACTTTCCCTATTTTAAAATAATATACCTGGAGATATAGCTCTGTGGAACTGATACACGTCTTCTCCAATCAGTTCTTGTGCAACCTGCTTAATCTTCCGTCGGACAGCATCTAGTTTTACTTCAGATTCATTTAATATTTCTTCCCCATTGGGAGCACTGAAAACATGAAAGATAAACTGAAAGAACAGCTTTCAGAAAATGAGCAAACAGTTAAAAAAAAATACACATTTTTCTTTTACTAACCAATACATTTTCAAAAGCTTCAGGAAAAAGCAAAGCTGATACTGGAATGAGAAACAGTTTAACTTCCATTAATAGTTAC
>JAOEHX010070977.1:0-12159 GCA_025448015.1 Bolborhynchus lineola | reverse complement strand
GAGGAGAATCGAAAGAATGTAACTCCCAAGGGTTGAGATAAGAACAGTCCAGTAACTAAGGTATAACACAAACCACTACTGCTACTACCAATAAAAATAAAGGAAATAACAAGGGAAGAGAATACAATTGCTCACCACCCGCTGACTGATACCCAGCCTGACCTGAGCACTGATCTAGCCCTTCTGGGAAACTGCTCCCAGTTTATATAGTGGGCATGACGTGCTGTGGTATGGAATATCTCTTTGGTCAGCTTGGGTCAGGTGCCCTGTCCCTGCTTCCTCCCGGCTTCCCCTCCTCCCTGGCTGAACATGAGACTCAGAAAGTCCTTGGTCACACTAAAAATTACTACGCAGTAACTGAGAACATCGGTGTTATCAGTGTTGTTCCCAGGCTGAAAGTCAAAAACACAGCACTGCATCAGGTACTAAGGAGGAGAAAAAAATGACTGCTACTGCTGAACCCAGGACAGTGCCATGTGATAGCTGGAAAGGGTGGGGATTTTCCAGGAGGTTGGCTCTAGGAAGACCCATCACTTTTTGTCTTAGAGAACCCTCATCCTCACACTGCTCCTCCAAATCTGCACATGTGCCCTTTGATGAGTCTGTGTTTGGGAAGTAATTGGCAGTATCTGGCTAACAGAAGAAATAGACCAATTTTTCCTTCCCTTTGGTGCATGTGAGTTTTGGTATCGTTTTTTAGCTACACAGTTTAATAAACCTTGCAGTAATTTACTTATTAAACTTTTTGAATCTTAAACTTCAACCTTCAGATTTTATTGAAATTGGCAAATATTCTCAAACTCTTTACTGGCAGATTGGCAGAGTAAAGACAGGCAGAACAACTGTCTGTCTTCATTTTGTTCTGCATTGAGGCTACCGGAGGTTAAGTTATGAAGAGACAGAGGTGAGCAGCTTCTGAATGTCACCTAATTGTCTGTGTGAGTGTGGCAAATATAATCTAATGGGGGAAATAAGGCAGAAGCAGTGAAAACGGACAAGAGCACATAGCTAAACCAAATTAAATTCAGAATTTCTGTTAACATTGGATAACAGAGTGACCCATGACAAGGATGATCTGCAGAAGTTAGGTAGGCTATATGCTTCTCTAGCTCTTGATCCAGCAAAAGTCAGCTCCTGGAGGAAAGTAGATGTTCAATACCTGTTGGCTGTGGGTCTCGGGGCAGGTTGCAAACTGCAGTAACTATAATTTTATATTAAGTTGCCTTCTTCCATAATGGATTTAGGGAAGTTAAGCAGGTCAGTAGCATGTAGTAAGGAAAAACTGCAGGTTTGAAACTTATTTATCCTTGGAGTCTTCCTTCAAAAAAGTAAACAGAACATCAGAAATGGGAAAGAAGCTGAGAATCTCCAGATTGCAAGCCCTGTGCTTGTTCCCCTGACTGACATAGAGGATTTCCTTTATGTTCAGGGACACATTAAATCACGTATTGAGCTATGTTTTAACACGGCTTTTGGATTCACAGTTTAATATTTCAGTTTGGAATTAAATATTGTGAGAGTCAGTTATTTCTGTCAGGAATGGACATTTACAAGCAGAATGAACAGACGTGTATGTCACAGATGATTGAATGGGTAACTGTCCTGGAGGATTCTAGTAAGAGTTTATGAACAGGATAGCAGAAAAGGCATTGAATGTAGCTTGAGATGAGAGCAGCCTCTGCTTTTTGCTCTCCACATCCATGTACTATGTACAAGCTACTTGCAGAGTATTTAGCACACATCATATGTACCTACTTTCCACTGAGACTGCCTTGGGTTTTGTTTTTCGCTTTCATATTTTATGTCTCTGGTAGACTGGAGATAATGGTAGAAGAGTGAAGTAGTCATGATAGAGAACAAAAACACGGTCTTCAGTTTTGGTCCAGACTTTTGAAAAAAGCTGTCTCTAAAGTGGTTTAACTGCCAATAACTGCTATTGTCTACCAGGTTGCTAAGACTAAGAAGTAATTACATTTTAATGTGAAATGTATGTTTGAGGTGGCTTTTTAACATGCTTGTTTTCTTGTCAAACCATTCAGAGGCAATAGAGCCTCCTCTGCCCTGTTTAATTCAAGAGGAAGACATGCATACCAGTATTTTAGAAATAATGGGGATAGGTTATGTCCTTCTGACCTTTTTGGCTTCTTTGCACAATTGGTGCATTCGCACTAGAAAAGGTTTGGCTTTTTGCTGCTAACTTCCTAAATTCTCCAGAGAGATGAACACCAGAGTTCTCAGACACCAGCAGCAAGATACAGGCAGTCAAATGTCTGCAGCTGCTCAGCTGCTACTCCACCTGTCAGGCTCTTTATGGATGGCGTAAAAGTTGTCAGTTCAGCATGAAAAGAAATAAAAAAGGCGGAACTGGCAGTATACTAAAATGATTGCTTTTGAACACTGATGAGCTGTGCTGGAATCACTTTTTTTTTGTTTCTAATGAGACACAGTTTCCCTGTTTGCCTCTTCTTATTCTCCTTGACTGAAACCAAAGGCTTCATTAAGATAGATCTGCTGATTCTTTGTAGGTGTGAGAACAGATTTCTTATTCATTTTCTACGTTGCTGCACCAATTCGGTCTGTCTTTATTTTGCCTGGATACTTAATTAATACTAGGTTTGTCTCTACAGTCTGAACAAGCCCCAAGAAAAAGCAGTGAAAGTAAAGGCTTAAGAATAGTAGAGAGAGAGAAAGGAAAATATCTCTTTTTCATGAAGATGTTAGTATACTGACAGTAACAATTTTGTAATCTTTTGTGAAACCGTTGCCATCTGGCATTTATTATTTTCTTTAAAACCCTTGATCAGTGTGACATAAGGATATCTATGGATAGATATCCAGTGGACAGCTGTGTAGTAATGTGTGACATAAGCCTATTAGGATACTTGAAGGCTTGTGTCTGTGTATAAAGCTCTCCAGATCAAATTATCTCTTATGGATATCTGTGCTTCCAGGTTAGACTTTCAGTAAGTTGCCTCTTTATTGCAATTTGCTAAACTTTGGATTTCAACTTGTTTTAAAGCCTTATTTCTGTGAGGAAAAAGCTTAAATAGAAATGCTACAGAACATCACAGAATAAAAATAATAAGAACTTAGATTTTTAAGTACTGTCAGGTTTACTGAGATCAAATTGATGAGTTTTCTAGCTGAAGTTGGTAATTACTGAGCATAGAACTGGGCAAGCTCAGAGTTGATGCTCTGCAATATGTGTAAATAAGATACTTGGAAACAACGTCTGTGCTGTAGCTGAGATTGCACAGTGTGTAGAGTATGTATGCACATATGCTATGTAGTATTATGTATATTGTGTGGTTTTGTTAAGGTGCTGGTGTACTGAGGCTTTAAGTGACAGATGTATAACATGCTGTTGCCTTCTGTCAAGCAGATGTTAGTGATGTGGTAGTACATGTAGAAACAAATGCAA
Source organism: Bolborhynchus lineola (assembly GCA_025448015.1). NCBI lineage: Eukaryota > Metazoa > Chordata > Aves > Psittaciformes > Psittacidae > Bolborhynchus > Bolborhynchus lineola. Next base: position 8,738 of record JAOEHX010070977.1, on the reverse strand, counting down.
GATTCTTTGTCACTTGATCAAAAAACAAGGGCTACGGGAAGGAGTGATGAAAAGAAGAAATCTAGGAGTTAATTAATCCTGTCTTAATTTGACAGGATGGCATAACTGAAATGTGAAATACTGTCTCTTCTCTGGATAGCTGTGAAATTCTACATTATTAACTTGTGGAAGACAGAATAAACTAAAATGAGTAAACAGGTTCCAGATTCGAACTCTCAGGGTTTCAATCCCATTTTTCCTACCAAGGAAATGTAACATCAAGTGAGCATCATATTTACATCAAGTTAGCCCTTGTGTACAGAAACAATTCTGCAAGGGAAATAGCACTGTCAGTCACCAAGACAAAAGCAGAGAAATATGGTTGTCATCCATATCCACTATAATAGCACCATATGCTAACAAACAGCATACTACCTTTAAACAATGCTATAGAGTTACTAGTAGCCTGCTTAGCTTAAAAAGCCAATGTATTTAAAAGACAGAGTCATTATAGAGAGAAATAATGAAAATATATGATATAGTTCATAACTATTCAATGTGGAAGTAGTGTTGACAAAAAACAATCTCTCTGGATTAACACCCAGTAATGAAGCATGTGCTATTGGAGTCCTGAAACAATTATGGACATTGATATGCATGAAATTATTCAAAATGGCTCAACATCCTATGAATAAATATGATGTGGTAGAGAATACTGGAAGTTGTGCAAGTGTTATGAACAGCTTAGTATTTCTGTTCAAAACCGTAAAAGACATTTTGAAAAGTTGCTACTAAACATATTCCTGTTTAGCCCTACTGCATATTGATTCACCTTTGAATCTTAGACACTGGAGCAAAGACAAATATTTCCTGCTTTTCTATGCATAGTAGTGTCTTTGTCATGTAGAAATAGATGGCACACATGGTGACTGAAATAAAATCAAAGGCAGATGTTGGTATGAAAAGCATGAATTTTTATTTCTGGGTATTCATTAACTACACATCTCCGTATCAGAAGTATCCTCCTCCATCTGCTCATTGCCCCACTTCCCCAAGCCTCTGAACCATATTTCAATGCTTGAAGGAAATTTCTCTGAAATTACAGTCAGCTTTTCCTGTACAAACTGTACCAGGAAGAAAGCTCTTGGTACAGTTTAAAGTAAAATGCTATTATTGCTCCATGTATCTTTCTAAAGAAATGATACTGGCTGGATACATGTTTTTTTGTATCAGGTGCTTTGTGTGAGTCAGAAAAAAAGTCCTCTAGCTCTCCAAAATTGTGGTCATTTGAAGCAACAGCATAAAATCAATTGCCAGGGCTTCATAGCTTCATCCTGGACCCCTTGAGCACAGTGCTATGTTTGGAATTCTGGCTTTTGGAGCTGGGTTCCTTTTCTCACTGCATCTGTGAATTTTGCATTATTTTTACACATCTCTTTTCAAGCAGCTTACTTTTTCTGCCCTTTATTTTCTGGTGCTGACAGTCTCTTCTGAAACTTTCAACCAAACAGCTGAACTTCTTATCACTGCCGCTGGAAACACAGTTCACCAGTTTGGGTTCAGCACTATAGATCACTGACCTCAGCCAGTGCTGACATTATGTCTATACATAGTCATTCAGTGGCCTTGATGTTTTCCTGCTGGGCTCCACACTTGTCTGTGGTCTTGACACATTCCTTGAAAATATTTTCTGTGTAGATTAAAGTTCCCAATTCCTTCAAACAAAACATAGCACATGTTCTCCTTACAGCTTGTAGGGAAACCTAATCTGGGAAAAGGAGGGATTACTCTACTGTGTTACTCTGTCCTGGAGCCTTCACTTCAGGTTACCTGATGAAAGAGGTTCATTTTATAACTCCGGAGCTCTCTGAACGAATTTTTCCTGAGGTTGGGCTATTCTCTGTCTGGGGTGTTTGCAAGGTGCATTTTCAAAGCAGATGCTGATGTCAATATAAAATTGCAGACTTACATCTGTAACTGGAAAAGTAACTTTGAAAAAAAGAAGAATTCAAGATATGATGACACATCTGTCCCTCAGCCTACTTGTCTATCTGCTGACATAAAAGCAGCCCATTAGTGTTGCTCTTAAAATTGATTTCAGAGCAGGGTTGCAAAATCACAGTGGCAATTTAATTAATTATATGGAAATAGCTGAAAAATGTCTGTGAATCTTTTGATTGCTTCTGAAATAGAAATGGTGTGGCATCATAGCTAACCTGTTGTAGCTGATACACAGACAGGTGTACAGATGAAAACAATTTTAATAAGAAAGGACAGAGGTAAAATACGAATGAGCTTGCTAGGGGTAAGTGGCACTAAACTGCATTGGTAAAGCTGCAGCTTTTGCCTGCTGCCAGGAATATATCATAGAGCACAAGTTATAAATTAGGGTATAACCTAGAAATAATACTCTTACAATATAAACACATACTATAAACTGTAGTGTGTAGAGCTATCAGAGAACTTTTTCTGGCCCTAAAATTGATCCATTCCCCACTTAATTTTGTGGAGTATAATTTTCTGCTGATGTTCAAGAATAGGAAAGATGTTCTGAAAGCATGGAAAGAATCAATAGGAATTAGGTTGTTATCTACAATAATGCAAGAGTTTGACCCTAGTTTACCTTATCATTGCTTTGTAGTGCAAATTGGGAAAACAAAAATTTATCCAGATACTATTTTTCCTAAGTATCAATTTGTAATAATACTTGCTAAAGTCCTAAATCTCTAATCATTATTGCAGATGACTTCTTGCGAAGAAAAAGATATTAAAATTCTGCCTTAAAAAGAGAAGGAAAGATGTACCTGTGAAAATTGATTAGTGTGTAGAAAGGAAACTTTATAATTAGCTCTGGTTGTATTCTAGACACTAACTGATTTGATCCCATTATTAATTTATTTACCTATTCAAACTCCAGCTTTTATTGCCTTTGATAGAATTCTTTAGCTGAGATTTATAATTGGAGAGACAGACAATTCCTTAGACTGAATAAGGATTGATTGTTATTGGTGGTTAATTTGATTTAGCAACAATTCAATACTGAGAGTCACTGCTCTGATATATTTCTACTTTAATTTAATATTTATAGAGAGTAGGGCTAGAAGGGACTTCAAAAGGTCATCTAGTTCATCACCCTGTACCAAGGCAGGAACACTATACCCACATCATTAGTATTAATAGTAACTTAGCTTTGATATAATATTTTCTTAATTTCTCAGTCTTGTGTTAAAACTTATACAGTTTGCATTAAATCGCAGTATTTGCTATAAACCACACTGATTCAACCTTTTGCATTTCAAGCAATCAGTCTAAAATCAAAACTTGCCCTCCTGGCCTTCTGATCTTCAGATGGAGTCCAGACTTCTTCCTGCTAGCCACATTTGAGTGGATTTGTGGAGCCGAGGAGGGGGGAGGGGGGAATGATATATATAGCTGTGTATAATTCTGCCTATCAGAAAAATAGAATCAGCAAAATTAGGTATCCTGTCATCTTATCTTGTCAAACTTTAAAACAGGGATGCAGTTAGCTGCTGCGTTAGAACAGTCTGACTGGGTATCTTTACTCAAATTATCCCATTTTCTTCTCAAGGCCAATTTTGCTGCATTGTTTTCTCTCATTTTTTTCCTATTTCAATTTTGTCTCTGTGTGTGGGTGGTGTCCTTGAGGCTGGTGCTAATGTAGTGCCTTATACTGTGCTCAGTAAGTGCCGATCTGGGGGACTGCACGGTTCTTTGCAGGTAGTTTTGAGGCAGTATCTTGAAATTGTACATGTTATAAGCTCATACACAACAAGGTTTATATGTTTCCATTATAGGTGTTTTAGAAGAAGTGGATGTAGAATAGTCTCAAAATCATTTTGGTGTTTGAACTTAGAGTCAAATTTCTCTGGAGACTTTCGAGCTGCACTTCATCAAGGTGAAACAAAGTGTTTGTGTGAGGTTTTCTCTGTAACATTATTTTACATCAAGAATTAAATTTGGTTTAAAGTATGAGATAAAAAACAGATCAAGGATTTATGTAGCTCATGAGAATCACTGAAAGGATAAACTTTGGCTACCATAAAGAATTGATACCACAACGAATTCCAGTGACAGCACTTTGTCACAGCAGTGCTGCAGTAGTACAATATTCTGTTTGTGTCAATAAAGTCTTTCAGGAGTAACTTTTCTAGGGAAACCTTATTTTAAAAATATTGAGCAACAACTGAAGTTTGAGGAACTTTTGCACCCTGAGGCATTTGGAGAGAGAGAGAAAACTGCATTGTTGCATGGCTTTTTATGAAATGGAACTGAAATATCAGGTGTTAAAGGATCAAATTTTTCAAACCCTGTCCTGAATTATGTTAGGCAAATTCCGCATCTAAGATTAGGAATCCAGTGAATCTAGTATTACAGAGAAGCAGCATTACAGGTAGATAATTACTTTTTAATATTAAATTTAAATAAAAAAGTACATAATCAGATGTTTTCTTAGGTTTGTTGTTGTTAATAGTTTCTGTGTTATATTAGCAGTTAACTAAGGTATCTTGTTAATTAGGCCAGAATTATGTATGACGAACTTGAAGCTGACCCTGATATCCATATCCCTAAAGTACAGGAACACCTGAGATCTGAATTTGAAACCATACCTAAGGCATAATGAAAGGCAGAACTTCTTTTGACTTATGGAGTATAAGGCACTTTGCTTAGAAGCAATGAAACATGGAAAGTCATTTCCTTCTGTTGCAGGTGAAAAGAGAAACTCCTCAACTCTGCTTTTGACAAAAACTGTTACAGCACATCGTAAATACGTAAAACAGCAACAGAAAATATCTTCATGAGTGAAGTAATACCTGACGACTATAGTCATACTGGTCACTGAATTTCAGAAAGAAATGTTCCTATTTGAGTGGTAAGCAACCTAAGATAGGATTGAACTCTTCTTTTGAAGTAAATAAAGAATGGGTAAACCAAAAAATTATTAAACTATATACTTCATGAAGAGAAGCTGAGAAGCACACCAATATCATGTGAAGTTTTCTAAAGTGTTCTCAAAGCTTTATAGTTGAAGAGGAGTAAAGACTTGTAACACATGTGGACATATTTTGAGGAATTTAACTTATTCACTCAGAGGGTTTAATCTTCAGGTTTTGAAGACTGGTTGAGTTCTTTGATTTTTTTCTATACAGGAGCAGCTACAGTCCTGCAAGACTATTTTATGAAATGATGTATTTTAAGGTACTCAGCAGTAATGAAAAATATTTGTTCTATGAAAAAATAAATGTATTTATGATGATTTACAAATAAGAAAAGCAACCAAAACTTTCTTAGATCTGATAGTCTGCATTGTATATCCAATTACTAAGTTCTATTATTTTTCAATGTAATCACATGTTGTTAACTGGCTCTGAATATTCCTGCTGATGACAATGTAAATTCATGAGATGTAATCAGCTATGGAGTAATTTTGTTCCCATCATTCTCAATGAATTTTTATAAAGAAAAATCCTAATTACAGTAAATGAGCATTTTAATGCTCAGTCAAATTTATCTGATGCTATAACTTGTGACAAGTTCTGTGACAGTGGTGGTGTTATGCCAGGGATGAATACATTCCTTAAGAATTAGCAACCTGGTCAATCTTTTGTGGGTATTCTTTGAACAGAATTAGTTAGCATTTCTATAATTAGCATGGTAACATTTTATTGTCCTCTGTGTAGATCAAGCTATAGCTGTAGTTCCATTACTGGGCAGGGACAATCAGTTCATCAACTGCCCTATACCCTAAGCTGGTAACAAAATTTGTAAATTATTTGGGTAGATAAGCTGCACGCTATGCATATTGTTCTTATCTGATGGCTATGCCTTTGGTGGCTGGGTATCTGGTATATATGGGTTCTGCAGTGCTTGCTGCATAACATCTGTTTTTGAACTTACTGTGTATGTGCTTATTATTAGTAGCTATATTGCTTGTGCCTTATATTGTTTTCAGGCGGGCAGATTTGTGATGCCTGTATGGGAGCTGGAAGTGGCCAGTTGCAAGATGTAAAGGCTGCATGTTTTCGTCCTCTAAGCAAATGTAACACAGCTGATACAATAATGCACAAGACTTCACTACCATATGAGCAGTGTCTGCATGATGTTTCTTTGATAAAGATTGGATCTAAAGCTTGCTAACGTTGGTATATCTCTTGACTCTGTTGCAGTTTATTTGGTTGCATTTCTTTCTGTTCATATCAATTTTTCATATAGGGAACATACCTCACTCTATAAAATGCCTGGCACCCTCTAACACTTTTGACGGTCAGTCAGTTTTCCCTCATTTCACAAGTACTTGTGGAAGTTAATGAAGATACAGCAAAATCAAGAATATAACAGAAGATGGAACACATCTATGAACACAGGTATATAGAAAGCATATGCTTTGACAGATGAAGTTATTGCAGATTGTAAATGTAAAGGCATTGTTTGCTTGTTTGTTTAACCACTGCCTGATTAATATTTTAATCTCTTCTTGAATAACAGCTGGCTGTAAAGGCATATCAGAAGGGCAGTTTCTGATTTTCCTGATCAAACATGGAAGTTTTTTATTCAGAAAGGGAAGGATACAAGTCACCTAGGTTTCTAGCTTGACAGTAGACTGCTAATTTCTATTTCCTTGACTTACACTAACGCTATGATCTCTGATTATAAGTATTTGTTCAATTTATCCTAATTTTCCTCCTTCATCCTGTGGGAAGTGATCTTTGAAATGGAGACTTCTCAAATAGAGGAATTCAATGCATACCTATAGACTTATGTGTGGGAATACAGGTGACCTGCCAGTAACCTCAGGCAGTTGAAGAGGTGAGGGACATAAGCAGACCAGCCATAAAACATCACAGATGTGAATAAAAAAAGTTGGTATGCAGCATATACTGTATGGGTGGACATGAGCTGATAAACAAAAATAATGTAAATTATAGTGTTGGAAATGATAAAAGCTTAGCTAGGATAAAAACACACAATGATAGATGAATAGTTAAGACCTAAAAATAGCTTGTCTAAAAATAGCTTGTGCTATTTTGTATAAATATGGCAAGATGCTCAGTAAAAGTGATTCAGTTTGCACACACATTCTGTCTCCATCTCATACTTTGCTGCACTTATGCTACTCCTTTTTTTTTCCTCCAGAAAATGTTGCTTCAGATTTATCCACTCTTCCTTACATCTGCTTTGAACCAGTCACTGAACCAGTTGGCTTTCTGGACTGTCAGCGCACACTGTCAGCTCACGTTAATATTGTCATCAACCAACACCCCCAAGTCCCTCTCTGCAGGGCTGCTCTGAATCCCTTCTCTGCCCAACCCATAGCTCTACCTGCGATTTCCCTAACCCAGGCATAGGACCTTGTATTTTACTTGGTTGAACTTCTTAAGGTTGGCGTGGCCCCACCTCTCAAGCATGTCAGGTCCCTCTGGATGGCATCCCTTCTTTCCAGTGTTATCCACTGAATCACATAACTTAGTGTCATTGGCAAACTTGCTGAGGGTGCACTCAATCCCACTGTCCATATCACTGATTAAGATGTTGAACAATATATGTCCCAACACCGACCCTTGAGGGTCACCAGTCGTTACTGATCTTCAATGGGACATTGAGCCATTGAACTCTGAGTGAATTGCGTGCTCCCATCCAGCAAAGCCTTTATCCACTAAGTGGTCCATCCATTAAATTTATGTCTCTCCAGTTTAGAGAAAGGGATGTTGTGTGGGACAGTGTCAAACACTGCACAAGTCCAAATAGATCATGTCAGCTGCTTTGCTCCCATCCATCAGCTCTATAGCCCCATCATAGAAGGCCACCAAATTGATCAGGCAGGATTTCTTCTTAGTGAAGCCCCATCAGAAGGCACAGGCCTCCTTTCCATAAAGTAGCACCTGTAATGGCATATGATACCCATTCAATCTGTCCTGCTAGCACAGGCCTGGGAAGAAATGTCATCCAGTATTTCCTCAGCATGTACTCTTAGGAAAAGATAGAAGTAGGGAGAAAAAACCTGCAAGTTGGAAGAGACAATAATCATCGAATCCAACTGCTCGACCACATTGGGGCTGCCCAAAAGTTAAGCATGCTCTTAAGGGCATTGCCCAAATGCCTCTGAAACACTGATGGGCTTAGGGCATTGGTCACGTCTCTAGGAAACCTCTTCCAGTGTTTGGCCAATCTCTAGGTCAAGAAATGCTTCCTTAGGTCTACTTTAAAGCTCCTTGGCCATAGCTCTGAACCATTCCCACACATCCTATCAATGAAGCCCAGTGAGAAGAAATTGGTACCTCCTTCTCCATTTCCTCTCCTCGGGAAGAGCTGTAGAGAGCAGTGAAGTTACCCCTCAGCCCCCTTTTCTCTTAACTAGCCTAACGCAGTGCCCTCAGCCGCCCCTCACAGGACTTGCCTTCCCACCCTGTCACCAGCTTTGCTGCCCTCCTCTGGAAGTATTCAAGGACCTTCCTGATCTTAAATGGTTGGGGCATATGCCTGCACCCAGTACTCAAGGTGAGCCTGCACCAGCGCTGATTACAGCAGGACAATCTCCTCTTCTTCATTTTTTTGTTGGTTTGTCTTTGGTTCTTTGGTTTTGTTTTTTTTGTTGTTACTAGCTCACAGCTTCCCTCTCCTTTTCTGTATGTGCTATGGTGGACGCTCGAGGCCCCCTCGCAGCCCGGTCCTGAGGCAGCACCGCCGCTTCCTCTCCGCTCCCCCTCTCAGCCATTGACACCGTCCACAGCTCAGCCCCCGCT
>JAOEHX010070967.1:0-11132 GCA_025448015.1 Bolborhynchus lineola | reverse complement strand
TATACCTTAGTTACTAAACTGTTCTTATCTCAACCTGTGGGAGTTGCATTCTTTCGATTCCCCATGTAGCAAACTGCATGGCTGATTTACGGCCTAAACCACGACACCATTATTTTAAAGTTAAAGGATAATCAGCTGTTTAGTTAGGCTGTCTGACCCTATCTCCCACTGGATGATGCCCCCTGAGAGATCAGGCATCAGAACTTACATGTCCTGACTTCAAAACAGGAGATGACCGTATCTCTGCACAGCATTGTCTTGTCAAGTTCAAAGCCATTCTGGAAATGGATATGTACTTCAGCTGTGACAAACACCTACAGGAGAAACTGGGCAGCTCTGAGCAAAGATTTTTCTGGGAGAACAGGTCTTATCACACTAACACCTCCTCAGACTTGGGCTTTAAGACTCCCCATTAGCTGCTTAAATATCTTTATTAGCCAACTTGTTTGATTTGAAGGTCACTACTGATTAAAAACTATTTTAAATAAGCATTGTTGCCTTTCCTCATCACCTACCACATTTTGCTTGGCCCTTTACAGTATGATATTCTTTTTTATATTTTTTCCTCTATTTCTACGCTTTTTCCTTTTTTTCCACCTTTGCATAGTTTTTTATCAGAAGTTTGGTTTTTATGGCACATGAAATCAGCAGTAAGCTGCATTCTAATCAAACTGGTCTCACTGATAAATTAGAGCTGTCTTTATAGTCAGCAATGTTGTTGGTAAAATGAGCACATTCCCTACCCTCCTTAATGTAATCACATAGGTATTGCTATAAAAATCCTCAGACTGATACAGCTGACTCGTGTTCATAGTGATGACATCAACTGTATTGGTGTCAAACTGCACATACACAAATGTGTAACTCCATCAGTGAAAACTCACAGGAGATACTGATACAGTTAAGCTGCTAATTGCTATAGATAAACAACATCAAGTTCATATTCAGCTCTCAGTGCAAAGCAGGGCATGTATAGTACTGGATAACCATGAGATTCAGTATCTCTGTGTTTATTTGAATTTATCTCCCTCTGATAACTTCTAGTTTTGAAAATTAGCAAAGAAAATGCCTTGGGTTTATATGTTTAAATCTGAAAGCCTGTATGCTTCGTATCTGCCCAAGGATTATAATATTAATGATAAAATGAAATAGGACTGCCAAGGCTATATGATGCTGATGATGGATATTTTACTGGAAAGAGACATGTATAGCACCATTGACCTGAATATTCAATATAGGGAGTATAGATTTTCTTTGTCAAAGATAAAATATTAGTTTTAATTCTAATGGGACATGCTGAAATGCAGTTAATAATATTTAACTATTTGAGCTTTGACTAGTGGGTAACAAACTCCTTCTCTCTTTGCACTGCCAGTCAAACACTCTGTTCCCATAAGGCTTTAATGGATTGATAGGCTTTAACTTCAGGTTGTGTACTGTGTCTTTTTGTCTGGCCTCACAGCTGACACAGCTGACAAGTTATCTGCTGATAACTTGTGTTTGACTACAGTTTACCTGTTGAGACAAGTTAATTTTGTCTTTTGGTGTTCCCCAGTAGAGAGCTCTTGTTGACCTTGGACAATCAGTGCTATTTTTTAATCTTTTTCTCCAACCTGCATAATTTTAGTGATTCTTTAGTGGTCCACTAGCTGTTTATATTGGAGGTGGCAGTAAGCTGCATCACAAGGATGGTGAAAAAATTTTAATAGATGAAATATAAGAGTAATAGAGGAGATGAAGAAATGTTTCTTCCATGGCAAAACAAATAAACAAACAAAGCCAACATAGGAGAACATCCTCATGTATCCAGGCCTTCTCCAGAAGAAGAAAATGGGAAAATCAAGTTTTTCTCTTGGTTAGAAGCTCCTTAAGTTAATTGCTGCCACTGTTAAACTATGCCTTATTTCTAAGTTTAACTGATCTAAATGATAGCATTTCTGTTGTCTTTATAGTACAGGGATACTACATGTTAATAAAAATTAATAATTTTTAAATATTATTTTGATTATCTCAGGCTTAGTTGGATGATGTACTGTATCAAAGTTGGAAAAAGAAGCAAACTCATTGTTCTACTGTTATTCTTCATATAGGTCTTATTCTAAGTTGTGTCTCTGGGTTAATATTACTCCATTTCCAAGCACTTTCTAAATGTAATGTCTGAAAGTGACCTATATTTCTATTTTAGCCCAGATTTTATACTTTCCTTTTTTATTACATTTATAGTGCTGTTTATAATGTACATTTCATTGATAAAAGTTTAATAATGTTGATTTAAAAGCCTTCAGCTTTATATAAGTAATTTTTATGATGTGATAAAAGTAAAATACAAACACGAAGGAGGCAGTGGAAGATATCACAATACTTCTAAAGTGTCGCCACTAACAAATAAATGTCTTAAATAACTGAAAACAAAAAGTACACAGATAAGCATAAACACACAATGGTGATTTAATTTGAGGCACTTTTGAAAAGTCAATGAGAAAATTAGTAATTCTGTATTTGATGTACGTTTGGATGGTGTACCCTGGCAGCAGTAAAGGTACTGTGATAGAAACGTAGGTATTTTTCCTATTAAACAAGTTCCAATCTGGATTTCTTTTCTTGTTTCTGTGGTTTCTTATTGAAACATCTCATTTGACTTTGATTATGTTTCACATTATGTCGACTTTGCTTAGTCTCATATAAATCATTTTTTGTGTTCAGTATTGAGTAAAGACTTGGCTGTATCGATGAATGTTAGACTGACCATTATTAAACAATGAGTTCTGCAGTTCTTAGATGATTGGGTTTGTTTCAGAGTGTCAATTCTTCCTTACAGTCTAATGTTAAATCTTTGGATTTTAATTATATTTCTTATTAAATTGACATTTTGAAATATATATGTTAATTTTAATTTGGAAGGAGCTTTGTTTTCTATTGAGCAGTAAATAAATTATTGAATGAAAAAGGACAGAAAAATAACACTTCTCATAGAGCTTTGAGATTACACTGCTCTGTGGCAAGACTTTCATGGGAACGAATTAGTACATTGCCAGGCTGTTAATTTTGTAATTTGAATGCACCCAGTTAAATTCAATTTATGGAGGCTAGTAAATTTGAACACTTCCTTAAATCCTTTAGCACTTTGACATTTCAGTAGTGATCTTGTTACATAGGGCTATCTCATTTTAGATGTTTTGGAATATAATAAATAGCTTTAAAAAAATGTAATAAATCAAATAATTAAGTGGAAATTCAAATCAGCATTCACAGAAACAGAGGAACTTTCCTGATTCTCATCTGACATGATCCCCAAATTTCATGTTCATTTTCCAAAGTATAGGCACAAGGTTTTAGTTAAAAATATAATTTCTTGTATATTGACAACATGATTCCTACTCTAATCTAATTTTCAAAAACATCTGAGTCTTCTTAACAAGAACTATTTAAAAAGTCCACAAAAAGCATGGATCCAACCATTCCTAAAAGGATTACCAGAAAAGCTGCATAACTGCAACAAAGTGAACAAGAACATTTACATCTTTTCTCCTTTCTGACTTATTCCTTTATATTAGCACCAGAGCTACACATTTCTGCATCAGTCATGTATATTTATAGAGAAAAAAAACTTATTCCCTCCACTCAGTTTCCTCACCACACAATGCAGATAATACTCTTTCTAGGCATCATCCCACAAAATTATGTTAAATGACCCTAGCACAGGATCTGCCATTCATCAAAACATGTAAAGATTGCTGCGATTAACTCCTGATCATCCCTGTTCTTGTAGAGCTGGGCAATACTTTTAAGATCTGCCTGTTTCTCCATTCCCTCTTCATGTCAGCCCTGGTCTCAGACTCACTTTTCTCCAAAAGTCTTTCACAGCAAAAGAATAAGAGGAAGTTGGGAAAGACAACTAATTCAAACTCTTTGCTGTGGGTCACCCAAGAAAGGGTTTCCAAAAGAGGTGACAAAAAGTAGATACCACTTTTTTCTTCTTTTTTCCCTTCAAAAACTCAGTGAGATTTGGACTTCTTAATTGCTTAGCCTATTGTTGGGAAAAAATATTCCATCTCTAGTAGTTTTTAAAACATCCCATTTGTACAAAAAAGAAGTAAACAGAAGTGAAAAAGGTTTCCTTGAAGAGTACCTCATTCTACTGCTAGGAAGGCTGCATACTAAACGTATTGTAAATTGATTAACTATCAGAATGATCCGTATAAACATACTCTGCCAGTCTGAAAATTAAATAAGCTTGACCATTGATCTGCCAACAGTAGCCTAGATCTTAAATATTCTGTTAGGAATTGCATGATTTAATTTGTATGATTTGTTTTGTGTATTCTGATTTACTTACACACTCCAGCAATTTATCACATGAAAGCCATATGGCAGCCATAAACTTTCACAGATTATGTTCAAGAATTTTTAACTTCAAACCAAAGTAAAGTAGGATGCTATTACATGTGAATATATTCTTCAAGTTGTCAGGCTGCTTTCTAGGAAATGCTGTATGATGTATTTTCTATATAATGTACTTTTTCTCCTTTAGATATATTGACAAACTAAACAGGCATCTTTTTATGCTGCTACTGAAGAATGTTTTTCTATTACTCTCTTAAGTTCAAATCATACATTAGATAAAGCATATCACCTCAGCCCTCAAACAACGTATTTCCTTTGTAAGTATCTACTTTGAGTATGTGAGTTCCCTTGAGAAATAGGACACTAACAGTTGCTGATAAAATTATGCCTATGGAAGAGTAAAAATATCCTTTTCCTTGTCCTTTTGTATTTTTATTAAAGTAGATAATGTTGATTTTATACTAGTATGTTTTCTGTTGTCCCCTTTGTAAAACAACTATATAGCCACTGTAGACTCTTCCCACACTGTTTAACAATCACAGTTTATTTTCTAGCCACAAAGTAGCCTTTTTTCACATGAGGCTGCTCTTACAGGGTCTGCCAAAAATTCTTACTACAGATAAATCTTTTCTATTTTTCCAGTGCCTGAGTATCATCCTTTTAGCATCATTAAGCTTGTATATATCCATTTTGATGATGCTTTAGGGATACTTTTAATTCCCAAAATGTCAGACAAAATGCAAACAGAAGGTTATGAGCATATTTTGCTTCCAATTATTTGACATTATGGACTAAAGTAATATACTTTTCATCCTGAGAAGGTGGTTATGGCCTCTGCTAGAAGTTAAGCATGTAGTGAAATAGCTTTTTGATGTTTTTTCCAGAACATGTACTTTCTTTTCCATTTTGAGAAGCAAATTCCAGAGCAACTCACAAATGATAACAACTGTCTGGGAAAAGAAACAATACCATTTGCACAATAATGTGAAATTTAGGCTAGATTATCTCCATGAATGATATTTGGGTTTGTATGGACAGTTTAAGTAAAAGTTCAAAATTTAGTCGAACATGTATTTATTATTTTTACTTTCTTTTTCCTGCAGTTTTCTAATAAAGGAAAGGAGGGCTTTGAATGCTTAAGGAGGAAAAATGCAAGGTATAATTCCTTTACACAGGGAGGACATTAGGAATAATTTACCTCCTCCTGCGGAAAAGTTCATATATTTTTAACAAACACAAAGACTGTATTTCATAAAGGATTATAAACTCAGTACAATATGCCACATGCAAAACAGTATTTGAAGGGTATATCTGATATCTGCTGATATTCCACCTATATTGCTTCCCTGCACAATCACAGTTCATATTTTGGTACTTCTCTAAACCAAAAATTCCTTGCATATGAGTCATCTGACTAAAGGAAAATTTTCATTCTAACTAGTCATTCTTGTCTTCCATGGAGAAATAGTCAATATATTTAAGGAATCACTACATAACATATCTCACCAATGTGTACATCTAAGCCACATCATTCAACCACACACACCGATAATGTCTATCTCTTCACTGAAGATAAAGTGAAACTAAATGAGTGAATAGATGCCTTAGGTTAGCTGACTGACCTTTTTACACTACTGCTGCAACTTGCAGTAACTTCATCTGTCATCCAGCTTCCAAGAACACAAGCAACTATTTGGGAAAGCTGTGGGAAACCACCAAGATGGGGAATACTTCCTGATTAAGAAGCTGTGAAGAACAGTGATGGAATTGGTCAACAGGAATGGCACAAGTCATGTTGTTTAAATCTTATACTTGACAAAATGCTAAGCCTATGCCAAAAAAGTCCAGACTTACTTGGAAATGGGCCCCTTAGTTATCTGTAACTGCTATGTACCTCAGCAGGAATGAGTAACAGTGGGCTGTTGTCAAGCATTTAACAGCAATAAGCTCTTATAGCTTAGTAAAACCAACAAACCTCAAATTTTCATATCTTTTTCTGTAAGGTAATTTCTGGATACATGAAATTACATTAAAGATTGAACAAGTGTGTCTGTCTTCCTTACAAACACTGCAAGGATTACTGACTGGAAGTTAGCATGGATAAACTGCTCACAGTCTGGCTTACTGAAACATTATACCGCTGAAATGCAAGCCTGAATTCTTCACTGAAACAACAGTGGTATTTTTTTTACACCCAACTTAAAATAAATTTCAACATCCAACTGAATCTAATGTTCTACAGTGTTTGGAGGAAAATTTTAGAATAAAAGTATGCAAATGAACGTTGTGAGTACATAGTTATGGGAGCCTACTGTATGCAATAAGAGAGTTTGTTGGAAAGATATGAATGTCTGAATGTCTGTGTTTAATGATTAGTGATAGATTAATAGGGATGCTAATATTACTTCATTTCATAAGCTGGTATCTCTACATTTTCTTGCTGGCATATGGCAGATAGAAATTACAAGTTTCTAGGCAAAAAGGAGTAGGGAGCTGCATATTTTCTCATGAAAGCAAGTGGGAATATTTTGTGTGAGTGAAGAATAGAAAGTCTGTAGGACTGCAGTGTGTTGACAAACAATTTAAAAATAAAGTGGATTTTTTTTGGCCTAATTACAAGACGTACTTATCATCAGTGACCAGAAAGTCAGAAATTTGTAGAGAACAGTAAAAAGGCTACCTCATAGGACACACAAATGTGGGATTTGAACAAAGATAGAATGGCACCTTCACAGAAAGCACTCTGCTGAAACTTGAGCAGTCTGTTAGCCAGCAATGTGGGGGGCTCTTGGCCTCATAGTTTCAACATTAGGGGAATTAAAAAAAGAGGCTGACAGATGGGGTATTTTACATCTGTAGGTGATGTATCATTATGTCTAAGTTAATTAAAAGTTCCTGTGTTGGAAGAAAGATATGCTTTGAAAGATTCTGGCATTTAATATGATGTGTTTTTTCACTGACAAAAGGAACTTAGCTTTGCATGATATACTGTGCTCAAACATTTATTTCAGGACAAAATAAAATGGTAAATTAAATTTGTTTTTTAAATAATTCACTCAAGCAAATGAAGATACTAAATTATGTAAGATCATGTATGCCTTTTTCTCTTGGCAATAAATGAATGGAATTTGTAAATGGAAAAAAGTGCTTGGCTTTGACAATGGAGGATCCAATTCACAAAAGCCTTTTATATGATTTGTGCAAGTGTTCTTAATCTGCTGAGAAAGTGTGCTGAAAGTGGTTGTGGTCACAGTCATGTTCCTACTTATGTACTGATTCCTAGGGCTCTGTTCAAATGGGTAGACATGGCTTTGTTTATTCTGTCTAGTGCCTGGCAAAATTTGATAGAGTACCTTACTAGCTTCAGAAAAGTTCAGGCCTCTGCTCACTTCAGTGTCGTATCTGCTTTCATTGCTAAATATCATAGTCACGTTAAAGCCTCTGGAAAGCAACCTTTAGGCAACTGAATTAAGCTCTGCGTCTCTACGGCTCTTCCAGGGACTGAGATTCAGTCCTGTGCAAGGGACCTTTCTTGAGCTTGCACTGCCCATAGACCCTCAGATCCAGACGTAGGTGGTACTCAAGACGCATATAGATTATTTTCTTTCTATACAGGAAAACAGTTATGATCTGTCTTAACTGATATTTCTGGTTCAGAACTCTGCCTCATTACAAAACTCACAAACTTCATGGATTTCAGTTAAATTTGGTTTTACAAATGCATGTTTACATTGCACTTCAGAGGAGCCAGCCTGGCCTCAGAATAAGGCCTCAATAAATTAAATCTTCAATGTGACTGCCATTTCTGAATTGTTATGGCTAGAGAGAGCTGCAATCCTGGTATATACAAGTCGGGGTTTACATAATTCATTAATGGACAAACTTGCTTCTAAATACATGTAATGAATGACCAATTGTTATCTAATGATAGGTGACTGGTAGCCTTATAATTATATTCTGACTGGCATAGGGCTAGATGAATTTTTCATTTTAAGTGTAAATTTTGCCTTCTCTTGGATGTAAGTATGATGCAGTCCTTTACACCAGTTCTACAAGAATGCAAGCTGGGCATTTATTCTGACTTGGTAGCAACTTGATGCATGCTTGAATCATCACAAATGACACAAGGAGGCAGCAAATCAAGTCATTCATTCTGGTGGATTTTTTAAAATGGGGGGGTTTATTGTTTAGTTATTTATTTAATTATTTTTTTCTAATAATGAACCTGGATTTTAGTCATACATAATGGCTACTTCTATACTAATCAACTAAGGAATGTCAAGGAACGTTCCTGGGAGCTGGAATTTTGATATTTAAACTATCATGCTGTTAGAAAAGTCCTTGACATTCTTTTGTCCTATAACAAATAGAACACTGAAATAATAATCAGGCATTGTTTGAGTTTTAGCAGAGAATATTTAATGGAAAAGTTAGATGCTATTCTTTCTTTGAGCTTATGAAAGTTTAATAGGAGGGACATAGGTGCTGGGCAAATACTGGCCTCAATGACAGCAAATAGTATAAAGCAATTTGCTTGTGCATTTTTGTCTAAACAAAAAAAAAAGTACAAGATTGTGATTTTTTAGCTTTTTTTTTTTTTGTAAAAATAGCTAAAAATATAGTGTAATTACTATTTTGCTACTGAACATTAGTTATCTTTTGACCATTTTAAATTCATTGTCTTTTAAAATTTACCTTACAGCACAATGAAAATAGTGGCAGTCATGAGGCCTGTTACCTTCTTTTCATGTTTCTGTGTGTGTGTATCTTTTCCATGTGATTGTAAATCTGGTAGACCAAAACAAACCCTAAGTGCCAAGATAGGGACCCACAGCATAATAATATTTCTAATTTTAGTATTGCTTTCTTTGTTATTTTTAAAATTACTTTAAAGAGCTGCTATGACTTGCAAATTTGTGGTTTCATGTCAGCACATTTATTATCCGTTGCACTTTTCCCCAAGGCTACCTTCTCCTCCTGCTAACATCTTTGGGCCAGACTTTTTCCAAAGGATCTTCCAGAAGACCAATCAAATTACATTTAAAAATTCTATATCCATTATCATTTCAATTCTTTTGAATAAAATGAAGCTTAAGCAGTACAATTTCCTTTTACAGAAGCTTTGCTGATTTCTAGTGTACCAATTCCATTTGTGTGCTTTATAAGTCTCTAAAAAAATTTTCAGCTAATGTACCTAATACTAAAGTTATGTTCACTGGTCTATAATTTTCAGGCCCATCCCTAACTCATCACTTAATGTTGGCTACAGCACTGGCTACCTTTCAGTCTATTAGCACAATAATGGAGATTAATGAAAAATTCTGTTATTTTTGTTTGCAATTCAGTCACTTTGATAGGGATTTTCAGAGGTCACTAATGCAGTTAGGTGCTCAAATGCCATTAACATTTAACGAAAAATGTGCATTTTACTCCTAGAGCTTTTGTCGAAAACTCCTAATTTTCAGGCATAAGTGCTCTTTGCTGAATGATGTTTCATCCTAGTTATACAATGATAGGAACTCACAGTTTGGCATAGCACCTCCTTTTTAATACAGCACCACTTTGGTTGCATCAGCAATAAGCATAATGCAAAAATTACAAATTCCTTTTTGTGTAAAGAGTAAAGTGATAATAATAGAGTGGTCAATTTAAACCTAACCTGAACCGGCTGTGAACTTAGACCACTTAGACCATTTCATGCTAGTTACTCAGTTCTATTCAACACATCTGCAAATGTAATTAATTTGGTTACTCTTTTGCATATTTCTTTTCTATACCTCAGGGACTTTCTTCCATCCTTTGAGTCTGTTATTCCTTGTTCAGTTGTTACTGTATGAATCTAATATTACCTGCATGAAACAGCAGTTCTAACCTGCTGTCTTCTGCTGATGGCTTTTAGTTTAATGGTTGCTAAGTTGACTTAAGTTCTGAAGTTTTGGACTAGATCTAGAAACCTCAACTTCCCATTAGACTGTAGATTATTTAATGCTTATTGATAGTTCCCTGAGTTCACTTATGTACAGAATCTTTTCTGAAGAAGCCTAGCAACACTTGAACAGCATTACAAGGGATCTTTAAATCTGTATTGAATATGAAACTACAGTCATAGGTGGTAAAATAGGGGCAGCTTTTCAACTACCTTTTACAGTCCAAAAAAAAAAAGAAAAAACAAAAAACAAGAACAAAAAAACCCCAAACAAAAATCCCACAAACAAAAATAAAACCAATAAAAAAATCACAACAAGATAAGCAAACAAACACCTATAAATAGGGTAAAATAATCTAGTAAAATAATAGAGTAAAAAGAAAAATTCAACTTTCACCCAAAGAGCATTTTACTTCTACAGAGGACTTCAAAATAATTTGGAGAAAATCTGTTACACAGACAAATGTATGTGAGCAATTTAGAGGGCAGGGGGGCCCAAGACTCCTGGTTGATATTCAAGGATCACCTGCTGCATGCTCAGAAGCAATACATCCCTACTAGAAGGAAGTGCTGCAGGAGGGCCAGGAGATCCCCCTGGATGGATAAGGACCTGCTGAGGAAAATTCAAAGAAAAAAAGAGGCCTATAAAAGGTGGAAACAAGGACAAGTGGCCTGGAAAAAATGCAGGGATGCTGTCTGGGAAGCTAGGGTCCAGGTTAGGAAAACTAAGGTCCACTTAGAATTAAACTCAGCTAGGGATGTTAAGGACAACAGGAAGGGATTCTATAGGTACATTGCAAATAAAAGACAGGTTAGGGACAACGTGGGCCCTCTCCAGAAGCTATCAGGAGAACTGGCTACC
>JAOEHX010070962.1:7880-18545 GCA_025448015.1 Bolborhynchus lineola | reverse complement strand
AATTATATAAACAGGAATATGATAATTCTGTTCTTTAGATATGTGATCAAATAGCATTAAGAGATGAGAATAGTTTCCCGTTCATTACACTCTTGAAGATATCCCATGATAGGTATAGTGAGCAGCGTATTTCTGTGGACTGCCCACATAATCACCTCAAAGGCTCCATTTCAATTAAGAAAAAAGAAATTTGTAGTTACTCAGAATTCAGGTTTGTTTGGGAATTCTGTTTTAAGGAATACAAATATGAGCACTGTAATGGAATTTGCAGCTTATGCTATACTTCCAGTCATGTTACAGATAATTGCAGTCCAGTAATATACACTGAACTGCCAAATTTTTCCTAAATCTGATTTTCTGTGCTAGAAGTTGTAGAATTATCCAGAAAGATATCTTCCTTAGAAGTCTGAAAGAAAAGGTTATGCTATACCTTCCCAGTTTTCTGGCACTACCTTTTACAACTGTATGATGTTGGAGAATATTTTTGGAAACTCATCCATCTTCTGAGTGATGGAGACATAGGGCCTTTTAAGATATAGATCATAAATACTTGTAGAAAAATGGAAAAAAAAAAATGAAAACTGGGAAATTGGAAGGCAAATTAAGAAGGAGAGGAAAACCAAAACTGTTACCTCTATCCTTACAGGTATAAAACAGCAAAATGGAAAAATTATTATTTTTTTTTTAAGTAAGTGTATTATTTTTAGTGTAAATGTACATAACAGTTACATGGATTTATATTTAATGAAAAGTGTGAAATACATGCTGGGAACTTTGTTATAGAGAAATGAGATTGCTTTACAAATGTATTTAATGTTAGAACACAATCAAATTAATGCATTATCACAAACCTCCTCTGATTTATATGAAATGTCAGTGCTGAAATAACTACATATTTGCAGTCCTTTCTGACTTCCTTGATTTTTAGAATGTAATAGAGCAGAATACAACAGAGTATTTCAGTTGGAAACGACCCACAACGATTATGTAGTCCAACTGCCTGACCAATTCAGGGCTAACCAAAAGTTAAAGGATGTTAATTAAGGGCATTCCTGAGTGCATCTGAAACACTGACAGGCTTGTGACATCAACAGCCTCTCTAAGAAGCCTCTTTCAGTGTTTGACCATGCTCTCAGGAAAGAAATGCTTCCTCATATCCAGTTTAAACCTCTCTTGTTGCAGCTTTGAACCATTCCCGTGTATCCTACCAGGAGATACCAATGAGAAGAGCTCAGCACCTCCTTCTCCACTCCCCCTCCTCAGGAAGCTGTAGACAGCAATGATGCTTTGTTTAATGGGCTTCCGGATGCAGTTTGTCCTCCTGGCTGCCAGGGCTCACTGCTGACTTGTCTTGGGCCTGCTTTTGACCAGCACCTTATATCCCTTTCTGTAGAGCTGCTCTCCAGCCTCTACTCTCCCAGTTTCTGCTTCTGCCTGGGATTACTCTGTACCAGGTGCAGAATCTTCCATTTAGACTTGACCTTCATCTCATCTAGGTCCTGCTGCAGGGCATCTTTCCATCAATAGAGTAAACCGCACTTCCCAGTCTGGTATCACCAGGAAACTTGGTAATGGTGCCTTCTACTTCTGCATCCTAAGTGTGAATAAATACATTGAGCAGAACTGGCCCTAGGATTGAACCCCAAGGAACACAGCTGGTAACCGATCACCAGGTAGATGTAGCCCCATTCACTACAACGCTTTGTGGTTTGCACTTCAGCCAGTTTTTCACCTACTGCACTGTGAACCTGCTCATCTCACAGTTGGACAGCTTATCCAGAAGTATGTAGTGAGGGATGGTATCAAAAGCCTTACTAAAATCCAGGAAAACTGCATTCACCACCTTCCCTTCATCCACTAGGTGGGTGACCTTATTGTAGAAGGATATCAAATTAGTTAAACAAGATTTTCCCTTAGTGAACCATGTTGACTATGCCTGATGATCACATTATTGTTTAAATGGCTTTCAATTGTACCCAGTATAATCTTCTCAATAATTTTTCCAGGAATATTTTCAATGTGACATGATTCACTAAGACTGTATTATAAAGATCACATATATGTGCCATCACTTGATTTCAAAACTCCAAACTCCATTCATATTGGTTTATAGGTTCCTCAGCACAACAGCCTTTAAAAAAAAAAAAAAAAAAAAAAAAAAGGAGAAAACCAAAAAAAGGTCTGTAGTTCCTTAGGTCTTCCGTCACAACCTTCATATAAATTGCCATAACACTGGCTAGCTTCTAATCAGCAGGGACCTCCCCACATACTCCCAAGAGCTTTAGTGTATGATCAAGAAGTGTAATGTTTCTTTGACATCTACAAAATCTACTTTCTTAATATACCATTTTCTGTTCATTTTATCTAACAGTTCTCATTCTTAGGCAGTATACTACAGGTAAGACCTGTACTATTCTCAAGGAAGAAGAGGGCTTTGGGAAGGCAGCAGTGCCTGCATAGGATAAGGTTGTGGGCTGAGAACAAAGAGATGCAATATATTTTGTCAAATTTGTGTTGGCTACAGGAAGACTGAAAACCAGTGCCCTGTGCAATTTACTTTTCTTTGGTTTTGGTCTTTAGACTGCTATTTCTTAAAACTCTTCTAACTCTCAAGTAAAAATTATCTGTCTTAGCAAAAGTTTCAAAACATATTTCTGGCATCTCTTACCTCTTGCAAATGGGGCATGAAATATTATTCATTATATGAAACTATTTTCATTTGACATTACATAACTTGGAAAAGTTTGTGTTTAACATTACTAACTGATATGATAGAAAGAAAAACAGCTGAACACCACACTTACAAAAAAGCCAAATATTTCTTTATTTTGGTTTACAAAGGCAAATGGAAAAAAAGAAATCCAGCCACTTGACTGAGTCTTTGGCTGCTTTTTTTTTTTTTTTTTCTCTTCTCTTATGTAGGTTTACTTTTATTTTCTTTAGTTGTCCTAGTGTATCCTTTTATCTAGCTCTGCATAAGTTTCTCATAAAAAAGCCTGTGTGCCTATCTTTATATTGTCTCAGAACTCATCTCAGGTTCCTCTGAAAGACATTACATTGATCTTCATTATTACTTTTTATAAAGATATAAATATCATAAAATAGGCATAGCATAGATTGTTTAGTGAGAAGAATAATAATGTTGCACTTTAATTTATCATTATTCTCTTATCTAATTTGGGTATGAACAGAGGCAAGTTCCAGGGTGGTGGTCTTTCTATGTGAAAGCATCTTACATCTAAAATGGTAAATTTATATTTGTGATGGGTGGACTTGATATCATCCAGTTTAGCAAAGTAAAAACTGGGCTTTTAATTTAAGCTATTTGTCTGGATCGTTCCTGTGATCATAGGTAAGAGGTAGCCTTTCTGCTGCAGGTGATTAATTTCATCTTAAGAAGTGTTAAGATTGTTGGGCGTATATGCTTCTTTTTCATTGACTGTAGACAGAGCCTGAAAGATGGCTGGATAGTAGATCTTTTGGAAAAGTGGTTTTCAACTCAGTTGAAAGTAAATTTTCACTGTGGATTATATTTTAAAAGACTTTTATTTCTGGAGAAGAAAATGTGTTAGGCAGAAGATTGGCAGCCACAGTCACAGTAGTGTTTAACTCATGAAAAAGAAATGAAGACTTAATTCTCCTTTTCCTTTGTTTTCAGTTTCAATATGGAACCCAGTTATGATTTTCTACATATTTATGAAGGGGAAGATTCCAACAGTCCTCTAATTGGCAGTTTTCAAGGCTCACAGGCCCCTGAAAGAATAGAGAGCAGTGGTAGCAGCCTGTTTTTGGCTTTTCGCAGTGATGCTTCTGTTGGAATGTCAGGATTTGCCATTGACTACAAAGGTACTGTTTACACCATAATCAGTGGAAACATAAAGGGAAGTAATTGTTATTTAGTATGTATTGAGACTCAAATCTGTTTACTTCTAGATGAATTCATACTGAACTACCAGATACCTCTTTGCATTGATACTGGTTTTAAAAGCTGTTTTCTGTGCAGAAGAACACAGAATTTCTCTTTCATGAGAACTCTTTCATGTCACTTATGTACAATTTCATCTTCCAGAAAAAAAGTAGAGATAGAAGATACACATCAAAAGTAGCATTTGAAAAAGAGTTGTAGAATAATGGAATTGTCTTACCCGGTTAGAATACATGACTGCTGCAGCTTCCTTGCTGATACGTAACAATACATTTTGCTTTCCACTTTATTGTTGACTCTACATACCCACTTTTTAATAACTACTGCAAGACAATAATTGCATTTTCTGGAGGGAACCTATTACTAGCCTGAGAATGGGTTATGCTGACTGTTTATTAAAGGCAAACATTTCAAATGCTGGTTCATTTTCTGGTCACAGAGGCTGTCTCTAGCTTAATTTTCATCTCTGCTACAATTTAGCTAACTTATTTTCATCAGCAGGAGTGCTGCCTCAGCTTCTTACTCTTGATAATGGAAGCAAACCACATTCATATATATCTCATACTTGTGCCTCTACGCAACTGGAAGTTAAAAAATATAAAAAAAGTATATGTGCAAAGCACTGTATTTTTAAAATCTATTTTCAATAGCACATTAAGTACAATAAGGGCAGTACAATAAGTACATTATTGAATATTTATATAAAATGTATAGAATCATAGAGTGGTTAGGTTTGGAAGGAACATTAAGGATCATCTAGTTCCAGCACCCTCCTTGGGCAAGGACACCTTCCACTAGGCCAGGTTGCTCAAAGACCTGTTGAACCTGGCCTCAAACACTGCCAGGATGGGGCAGCCACAGGTTCCCTTGAAAATCTTTTCCAGTGTCTCACTGCCCTCGCAGTAAAGAATATCTTCTTTATATCTGATCTAAATCTCATCTCTGTCTGTTTAAAGCCATTCTGCCTTGTTCTATCCCTACCTGCCCTTATAAGAAGTCCCTCTCCAGATGTAGACCCACCTTTAGGTGCTGGGAGGCTGCTCTGAGGTGAAGTCTCACAAGACTGGAGTAGAGGGGAAGAATTCACTCCCTTGACCTGCTGGTCACACTCCTTGTGATGCAGCCTGGGATATGGTTGGCTTTCTGGGCTCTGTTTGCACACTGCCGGCTCACATGGAGCTTCTCGGCAATGAACACCCCCAAGTCTTTCTCCTGGGGGCTACTCTCAATCCATTCTGTGCCTAGCCTGTAGTTGTGCTACCACTGTTGGGGCAGATGGTGCAGACCCCCCAGCCGGAGCTGCAGCCTTTGCTCTCAGATAAGTGCCACATTCTACCTTGAGGGTCAGATAGGATGAGTGTCCTTGACCTGTGCAGACCTGGTTGCTGGGTTATGTTGACTTGAAGTCCTGCTCAGCTCGTGGAATGCCCCACCTTCAAAGAGCAGCCTCCTGTGTGAACTGCTGTGCAAACTGCAATGCCAGGTCCTGGTTGACATGCCATGCTGGGTGTGCCTCTCCTGTTCCAGCACTCCTGGTCACTCATGCTCTCTAGGATTGCCTTTTTTTGGGGTGGCAGATGGACACTGTTACCCTTAGCACCATGCCTGCCTTGTCAAGCACCCTCGTTTGTGCAAGCTGACAGCTCCTGGTGCATCTCTCTGGTCCCCTGGGTTTGCCTGGGTCAGGAAACCCCACCCATTCACCACAATCCTCCACTCTGCCCCACAAAGTGCCCGCAGCAGAGCTGATTGCCTTGGCAATGTTTACATTTGTGATTATGGACATCTAGTTTTTTTCTCTGATAATATTCTTTGAGTATTTCATTAAAATATGTACTTTATTAACATAAAACAAGGCAAGGAGGCATGCTGTAAAGGGACGATAAATGTTTAATGTTTAAATTATTCCATAGCATGGCAAATTTCGAGCCAGAAGTTATTGAATACTGATCATGATACTTGGTTAAAAACCCTAGTGTTAAGTGATGAAATCTAGAAATCCTAGTTCTTCTGTTACACTGCTAAGCTCCACTGGATTAATTCAGCTTTTGGAGAGTTCTACTAACAAAAGGTAGGGAGAAAATGCTCTTGGTTAGATCCTCTCAATGTAATTTCCTTGGCCAGATAACCAATCTAATGCAAATTTCCATGACCTTGTACTAAGCATACAGAAACAAGAAAAATATTTTAATAAGCTCTTGAAAAATGTAAACTGACTGGGAAACACTGATAATTGTTCAGTTTTACGCTCTTTTATTTTAATTGAAAGTGTATATAAATTTACTTTGATTCATTTTAACAGAAAAGCCACGGGAAGCTTGTTTTGATCCTGGGAACATTATGAATGGGACAAGAATTGGAGCAGACTTTAAGCTTGGTTCAACCATTACATACCAGTGTGATTCTGGATATAAGATTATCGATCCTTCAACTATAACATGTATAATTGGTGCAGATGGAAAGCCAGCATGGAACCGAGCATTGCCATCTTGTAATGGTATGTACTGTTTTCTTACTTTTTTCCTTGTCCCTCCAGTGAATCCAGAGTTTCTGAGTCTCTGAGGATGTTTATGCTATTTCTATGCATATAGCTTGCATTAAAAAGTATCTGAACCTAAAATAGAAATATTTAGAGTTTTGAACTATAGCTCATTCAGTAACATATTTTTTTAACTATTTCCAAATAGATTTTGAAATCAACACATACTGTTATGTTCATAATAATAATTATAATTTGACAGTAATTTCCCCTTTACATCAGTTTTAGTGGAAGGCTTTCTGATCTTTATAAGAATCCATATAAAATAGAACAAATAACAATTATGAAATATTACTGACCTACCAATTTTTTCCTATTTATTCTTTTTGAATTACCAGTTGCAAATTTGTTGTTTCTTTGATTGCAAGCACTCTTTAATATTTTTTGGGCACAGTGCAGGAGTAAGCATGGGACAGAGGCTATTCTCTCTGGGCCTTCACTCCCTGCCTGAATTATGTTGTATGTACTGGTTTAAAGTTCTGTTTCTACCTGCCTCCTGAATGACCCTCAAACCAACACTAAAATTAGCTTATCTCCTGGATGGACCCCTGTACATATCTCTGAAATTCAAAGGGTCCTCTGAAGAATATCTACTCCAACCCTCCTCAAGCAGGGTCACCTAGAATAGATTGCCCAGGACTGTGTTTAGTTTGTTTTCAAGTATCTCCAGGGATAGGGATTCCACAGTCTTTTGGACAGCCTTTGCTTTTGTTGACTATCTGTACAGTAGAAAAGTGTTTTCTTGTTTTAGAATGGAACATCATGAGTTTTAATTTGTAATAACTGTCTGTTGTTCTGTGAGTGGACACTACTAAGAGCCTGGCTCCTCCCTCTTCTTCATTTCCTCCCATCAAGTATTTATATGCACTGCTAAGATCCCCCAAGCCTGCTATTTCTTAGGCTAAAGAGTTCTAGCTCTCAGCATGTGAAAGTCTATTAATTACCTTTGTGTCCCTTCACTGGTCTAACTCCACTAAATCCATGTGTTTCTTGTACTGGGGAGCCCAGAACTGAGCACAGTACTCCAGATACAGTCTCACCAGTGCTGAGTAGAGGGGAAGGATCACCTCTTGCCTGTTTTGGGAAATAATCTTCCTAACACTTAGCCTAAGATGCTGATGGCCACATTTGCTGTAAAGGCACATTGCTTGATCATGTTCAGCTTGTTGGCCAGAATCAACAGAAAAGAGAAATTAGGATGGGTATTTTTCTCTTAGGGGTTGTTGATTCAGTAACTTTGTTTTTAAAAGTTTTTAAATAAAAATAGCAGGTGTTTTTCCCCCCATATGGATAATAATTAGAGCACATGGGATGATGCTTGTTTTACTTATAATAAGTGCAGAATGCAGTTTTTGCTGGGACATGGCAGTAATTTAACTTTAATAGGAAAAAAAAAAATAATCTGTGGTTCACCTTGTAAACTGAGATACTTCCCATCTTATTTGCGTGTCTTTACAGAAATTCAAATTTAAATTTAGAAATCAGCATTCATTTTCGTAATTTTTTAAAGGAGAATGAATATCCTTTTAAGAAATAATTTGCTATTAATATGGTATCTTTTACTATGACACTTTATAAAATATGAAATAAAGAATTAGGGGAAATGTTCTTTTTAATCCTCTATTTTTTACACCCAGAAATAAAGGTCTCAAATAGGCAGACAGATATATATTACAGCTGTATTTTAACAAAATAAGCACTAGTATCTGTCACTAAGTTCATATGGAGATTCATCAATAGACAATTAAAAATCTAAAGTTTTACAGAAGATAATTTTTCAGCATAAATCATATAGTACTTTATTGACAATGAGTAATATATGTAACTTTTTCCTGATTTGTGAAGATTGTTCTATATTTATACAATACAAATGCTGAAACAAGCAAAGGAGCATAAATTGGTTAGCTGTAACTCTGAGATGTAATTTTAATTTTCTGTCTCAGTAATTATATTTCATATTCCAAGGTGACAATTAATGCAATATAGGGATGCTGTGATATCTATTCTAAATAATACTGGGCATCTAAAGAAGCAGAAAGATTTGGTATCATCTTGACACTGGAATAAATGCTTGTGAAAATACTTTAAGTCTATTTACTTAGTGTGGTTTACTATGTGTCCCATTTTAAACCACACACTCTTACGACTTAAGTCATTTATATGACACAGTACATGATTATTGCTATACTTGTGTCTCTAGTATGGAGTAAATCTAGATAAAGAAATATTTATATCTTTAATAAAATTGTCTTGAATTATGAGAAGGGCAAAATCTCAAATTGTGGGTTATAAAGGAGCTACAGGTTACTGAGCATGCACAAGCTTTTTGGATCCTTGTAAATCTTAGCTTACCATAGTGCTGTAATGAGGGCTGTGCCAAAGATCCATGGGAAGTAAAACTTTCTTTTTGTCACAGGACACAGCTCTGAGTAAAATTGAGATGCTAATAATTTAAAGTAAAAGAACAGTGATGTGAGTGAAAAGTGTAAACAAAAGAAATGTTTGAATATAGGTATGAAATACATATAAAACATTTTTATACATAATTTTAAGGGTAGGATTCATATAGGAGACCAAAACCAAAAAACACTCAAGTTCACCTTTGTTGTCGCATAAAGCCCTCTTGTAATATATAGTTTAACTCAATCAAAATGTAAAATATTAAATAAAAGTGCTCATGATGCAATTTTAACAGTGTTCTGAGTTTATATTTATTCATTTATACTGGTAACTAATTGCCTCTTTTTGAAATTCTTTAAAATACTGTGTGAATAAATGTTACAAATTTTGAAGCATAAAAAATAGACAAGAACCTAAAATGATTACTGTATATTACGCACTATGAATGTCTGAAAGTGATGCACTTAGTTCTGAAGTCAATTACCCTAATTAAATGATTTACTTCAACTTTATTTCTTTGTGGTGTAGTTTTTNNNTGGGTTGGTTTTAGGTTTTGGGTTTTTTTTTAAGGTAGCATTTTAGGATCAGACATGTTGAAAACAGATTTCATTTTTAGCTGGATAATAGCCAGCAATCACCAGTAGGTATATTCTGAAATACTAACGGAACATCTCAGGCATATTATTTTCATTATTAATTTACATCCTCTAAAAAAGTCTGTTTTGCTCACTAAAACAAATATTACTTTGAGAGGTATGTTTAGGATATATTTGCCACAGCAAGGTATTGGTAAATTTTACAGCCTTAATCTGTGAAAGAACTTTTCTTGCATCTTTATTGCCCTAAGCACTCACAGGCTTTCCTTACAGAGTGAATATACTACAAAGATGTTATCATAGATGTTATCAAAGATATGCCTGAAAGCAGTAAAATACATTTTAGAAGGGAATATTTTATTTTTATTTGTATTTGTTTTAAATTAAGCACAAGTGATATATTCCAGTGAAATGTTCATGACTTGAGAATTTCACCTCAATTCACCACAAAGTCTAGGAGATAGACTTTGTGGCTTCATTTCTGGTATCCTCAAAGCAAGAGAAGAAATGTAGATTTGAAATTCATGGTATTCATGATTCCTTAGGATATTTGAGTTTCGCCTCAATTACATAATCCTGTTCAGCCTATGGATAGATTAAACTCATCTTCTATCATTAGTTTGTATTTTGAATAATTAATGCCAGCAGCTAAGAGAAGACACAGATTTGTAGTATTGATTGCTACCTATATAAGGTAGTTAAACTTTAGAGGTATTTCAAATGTCATTTTAAAGCCCAGTTGCTGTCAGGGAGCAGAAAGAGCAGGTCTGCCCCACTAGGGCAGATGAGCCAGGAGTTGAGGATGACCAAAGCACAGGCTTACCTTCAGTCATTATTCCCAGTCCCACAGCACATGAGCCCAGTGAGCAAAGCCAGGAGCTGGTAGGAGGGTCCTTTGATAGCCCCAAACCATAAGGCTTGTTGTCCACCTGGTCTTCAGGTCTTTCTCAGAGCTGCTTTCCAAGCAGTTGTTAGAACTGTTTAGATTATGCAATGATCTTTTCCATGCTTAGAAGCAAAACATAATGTGATTATTTTTTTTTAAATATATATAATTTTTCTATTTGTCTATTTATCTTTTTTTTTATTATTATTATTTCATTACTGCCTTCTTGGGTAAAATGACATTGTACAGCTATCTTTTATTCTTGTAAAATCTGTAGTTTTTAGTAGCATTTGATGAAATAATTTGACAAAAAAGCACT
>JAOEHX010070958.1:72784-83976 GCA_025448015.1 Bolborhynchus lineola | reverse complement strand
TCAGCTTTAAATCCTTTCTTTTTCTAATTCTCGTGTGAGTTCATCTCACACTTTCCCTTTTGTGCTATTATCAGCTGTCTATGGAGACCTAGATTTGATTTAGTAAGAAAGCCTATGTGTCACAACAGATACTTTACACATCCTTAAGGCTTCTGCTTGGCAATAAATAAATAAATTCAGCATCAGAAAGACTTCCCAGACGAAGGCCAGAATGATTTTGTTTTCCCTCTAACTTTACAAAGAAGACAAGGAAGATAATGCAGTAATTGTATGTTCATAAATATATACCACTGTAAGCACACTTAAATCAGCGTTTTTGTGAATGTACTGAATTTGGTAATTTCACTGTAGAGGCTTGTTGCTTTTCAGACTTTTTCACACATTCTGCCATCATATCCTGGGGCAGGTGTAATAGATGCTTCTCAGCTGGCCGATTTAGAACTGTTACTGATCTTTCCTACTGTTTGGTAGCCACTAAGGAAAATAAATCCCTTGTTAAAGTTTGAAAGAGTCACAAGCTCAAACACCTCCCAGAGAAACTAATTTGTTCCCCAGCTACTTGAGTGCACATCAGCATTTCATTTTCTGTAGCTATCATGGTGATGTGCAACTCCGGCCAAAAGGGTCAACTTCCCGAAGTTTGATTCACTAGCCTGAATTCTTATATGAACTTACTAGTTAAATGTTTATAAACTAGTTAAATATTTATAATATTTTGTTTAACTATATATGTGGAAAGCATACCTTGGTCACAGACATTTTCATTAAGTGTCTTTTTCTCCATTTGGTTTAAATCCAGCAATTTTCTACTCAGTCTAGCAGTGGAGATGAAGAAAAGACTGGCATTTGTACTGCGAGCAAGTATAGTTTGATTCATACAGGAAACAGTGGTCAAATTAAGGAGATCTCTACTCAGAAGCTGTTCATGCTACAAGGACCTGATGTGTAGCACAGCTGACAGAATATGCACTTAGCAAAGTCTCCTTTTGCTTTGAGGAGCTCTGAATTGAAGTGTTGTAGAAGCAGCATTCAAATCCCCTCTTGCTCTGGTAAAAGGTGGCTATTTACAGTCAGCAGGCAGCCATTTGACAGTAAGTAGTTTCACATTTGTTGAACTCTGCTTACAAAATCTGGCAAAGTATCCAGAGCATTCTAGAAAGTTTGACCTATTTATAATGTTGCTGTGAGTGCTCCCTCCAGGCACTAGGAAAGTGATATGTATTGACACCAGTCACTTAAATGAACAAGGATTTTTGTTGTTGTTGTTCCTGGTAATTCATAGTTTATTTCTACTTTCCTTGCACATATATATAATATCCAGAAAATCAATTTTCTTTTTTTGAAACAAAATCTTTTTGAATCTGTGTGGTTTTCCTTTTAGTCTGCTGTACCTCCCACTGGTGAGTATCAGCCTTTCAGAACAGAGTAAAGGAGAACTAAGGGACTTTCTTTAATGACCTTCAGATGATCAACGTTTGATTTAAATTTTATGGGTATAACATGTTGTTAATTGCACAGCTATTTGCATTTATGGCCTGCAGCTATCCTTCCCTGGGCTATGATCTCTTTCAGTCTTACATTAAGCCAAGTTTGGCTAGCCAGTATTTGGATGTTAGATTTCCAAGCATTTCAATATATGGACGCCATGAGTATTTGTAGCTCTTGGGTGACACACCTCAGATCTGCTACAGAGCCCCGGAATAAGCCAATACTCACTATACTAGCTGTGGTGCTATCTCTTGGATGAGGTAAGGGAAAGTTAAGGATGTGAAGTGAGGCACTGAAGAGATAAGCTGTTACAAGCATTGCTATGACT
Source organism: Bolborhynchus lineola (assembly GCA_025448015.1). Classification (NCBI taxonomy): domain Eukaryota; kingdom Metazoa; phylum Chordata; class Aves; order Psittaciformes; family Psittacidae; genus Bolborhynchus; species Bolborhynchus lineola. The sequence continues at coordinate 82,160 of JAOEHX010070958.1, read as the reverse complement.
GCTCTTGGGAAAAAGGGAGACATGACTGGAAATGGGGGGAATGGGGAAACAACCATCATTCTCCCTTGGCATCCAGGAATACAGAAAAAACTGAGAGGAGTGAGGTTAAAGGAGGGTCTCTTCTGCCTTGAGAAAGTTAAGGTGCTTTCTTGATGGCAGGCAGTGAATGGCAAAGAATAAAAGAAATGTCCACTGCTCAGATAATAGTATGGGTCAAAAGGCAGCAGAAATTTGGAAGGGACGTGGTGCTGATCTGCAGAGAAGTTGGCAGTGGAGGGAAGCAGTTTCCTCATTTCCTCTATTGGTTTAAAAAAAGCTCAGTGGCCTCCTTGTAGCAAATGTCCTTATACAGAAGAATGACCTTGAGGTCACCGAAAGCTGCACAGGCAGTGTTCCCACTCATACGAGGGACCGCTGGACTGCAGGACTGATTACCTTCTACACTGTGTATGCCAGCAGTTTCATTGACATTGCCACCTTCAAAAATAGTTAATGGTTCAAAGATTTTTTTTTTTTTTCCTAATTGCTTATTTCCAAAAAGATCAAAATAGAGGATATGGAGAAAGTATTATTTCTGGAAATGCTAAACTGCCTACTGCATTCTGTGAAAGGCAGGTGTTTATTTTTTAGCCCAAGGCCATAGCTGTGTGTGTAGGACAGCAGTGAGGGTCTTGAATTCCTTCATGCCTAAAAAAATGAACTATAGGTATCAGACAATGCTGTAAACAAGGTAGTAGGGTGGCTGGGCCTACCACAAGAAACCCAGAATATTTAGTAGGTGCATAAGTCACATGTAGGAAGTGATATTTTATTTTCAGTTGCATGTTTTTCAACCATACATAATGAAAAGAAAACTTAAATAATTGATGAACTTTTTTTTGTTTCTCATGAAAAAGTCATGGTCAGTTTGTTGTGTGATGGGGCAGACATGGCAGTGTTAAAACGGCAGTTATGTTGGATGCTCCATGATGTACGCTGTTCAAAGTTTAATGAGCACATTCTAAGACAAAAACATTATAAGTCTATAAAAAATAGACTCTTCTTACTCAGCCTGTGGCACTGTATACAATTTATTTAAGTGACATTGAAAAACAATTGCACTTATTCAGTCTCTTCTAGCATCTACTGCAAAAGATGCATTGCCAATAGATTCTGATGGGAGAATAAGGTTTATAATAGTGCTCAGAAAGGTATGTTGTCCGGTATGTAAAACCTGCATGCTTGGATTTAAAAATGCCTAATGTGAGTTTTAATCTGTTCCCACTGAGGTCAATGGAAGTTTAATCACTGACTGATTTCACTGGGAACAGAGGCCAAAAGTAAGCACCTTTTTAAGTCCCACACAACAATTTCTGGCACACAAATGTGGCAGCTACCAAGACACTTCATTTTTCTCCCAAACACAGAGCACAGTCCAGGTTTTTTTTTGTTTCATTTTGGACAATTTTGCATTAGGGGCAATGGAAGTTTGACAGAATTAGCTCAGCAGCCGCTGTAAGATGCTAAGGCCTCAGTTGATATGTCTAAGATGCGCAAGTGAATCTGTGAGTTATATTTGCTGCAGCGTGTACCACAAAATGTTGCCTCTATGCATGTGCAAAACCATTAACATACATAAATATGTTTAAGGAAAAGGATGAAAAATCTTTAGTGAGATTGAAAGGTCAGAATTTACTCTTATTCCCCAAACAACACAGAATAGTGAACAAGATGAATATAGCCTTCGAGGTCCCCATTTCACTTAAAATACTTTTTAAGACTGCAAAAATGGGGACTTGCAATGGAAGTAACTCATTATAATGGGTAACTCTTTGACATGGACGCTGTGGCAATGGCAACTTTTGGAGGCAATTGCCAGAAGCCATGAAACAGCCCTGAAACAGCTGCCTTATACGAGGCTAAACTGCTCCACAGACCCATTTATTAAAGAGCTAATTCTGCTCTATGTGAAATTTTTGGTCTTCAGCTCTGAATACCATCAGGGGAGACATCAGTTGGCAGCAGCTGTGGAAAGCTATTCATGTTGGCAACATGAACAGCTTGGCTGGGGAATTTCATGCAATACTTAAATAAATAAATAATAATGAAGGGGTCAGGACTGCAGTAAGTAAACAAAGATTTTCCTTTACCAGATCTGTAGTATTTTCTTCTGAGGTCCACAGTATATTGTATGATTTAGAATATTAGGCAGAATTTGACTATTTTCATATTTTCTGCACTCCTCTTTTTGTTTGCAAACTTTGAATCTTATTATTTATTTGCAGAAAAAAAAGAAACACCCAAACTTCAAGGCAACCCTGGAAAATTTAGCAGTGTTTCAGCTTCATAATAGAAAACCATTCTGGGCTCAAGGTTGTAGTCTTTTCTAAAGACTTTTTGATATCTAGCATTCTTGTTCAGATCTGCAGATTTCAGATATTAAGTCATTTTCACTAAAGTTACATTCAATTATGGTGTTTTGAAAATAGCAATTCAGTTACACTGTAGATGACCTCATGACAAATTGATGTATGTTGTCTTGTAATCCCAGCAGCTAGGTGAATCATACAATACCCTTGTGACAACCTCCTCCCCCTCCCCAGTATCTGCTTCCTCCCTGCAATTGTATGTACTGCTAGTGATAAGTCCACAAGAGTTTCCCTAATAAAAACCAACATTTAATATAACATAGAATCATAGAATCAACCAGGTTGGAAAAGACCTTTAAGATCATCCAAGCCAACCGTTACCCCAGCCTGCCAAGACCACCACTAACCCATGGCACTGAGGGCTATAATTGGGTGCCTGTACTTTTCCCCTTTTTAACCAAATAAAAGATGTAAAGAACTACATTAAAATCTTCTCTCAAGTAAGCTCCAATGTACTTCTTCCTGTTGAGGCCACATGTGGTGATGAGGAGTTTTGCACTGGGATCTGGCTCGCATCCCTCTGACAGCTGAGTGCTTCTAATGACAGTGTCAAAGAAAACTTCCCCATTGCAGAGCTCCACAAGTTATGAAATATGGGTCAGCTGCTTTGGCTATGACTATTGCGTGTTAGTTAATATTTATTGAAGACTAAAATATCTTGCTGCAAGAGAGTAGCATTTGTTCTACTAGTTTCAGAGACCAAATGTGCATGCTTTGGATTTAGAACTGCAGAATTGCTTTTGACTGAGGCTCAGCATCTACTTCAGTGCAGGCTATGTGTTTCAGAGGAGCACTGGGGAAGGGGGTGGGGAATTAAATTGCTCAAGATATTGCGTATAGGTTAAGAATCCCTTTATATCTAAAGTAATCATTTGAATTGCATATATGATTTCACTGGCTGATAACTGGTAACCTGAATGGCAGTGGTCATCTATCTGAATGGCAGATTTGAGCTTCTACGAGGTTTTGGTGATCTGAAAACATATCATGCTGGACAAGACTGCAGCATACATACATCAACCCTGAACCATGTTGTGATGTTTTTGGACACACAGAGTTTGTCTCCTGGAGTCAGAGGCATGCGAATGGAAGTAAGGAACCCTGGGTGTCTCTGGTATAGGTGTATGTGCGATGCCTGGCCCAGCCCAAAGCCCAGAAAATGGGCAGGAAAACTTCCATTTGCTTCAGCAGCCTTTGGATCAGGCACAGTTATAATGATCTTGACTTGTTAAGTTGAGAACATAGTGTGTACATCCAGGTGTAGGCAGACATTTTCAGATCTGATTTAGTTTTTAATAATGACTAGATAATTTTACATAACTTTACAGGGATATAAATGTTCTATATTATCAAAGACATGGGAAAATGCCCAAAAGCCATAAATTTTGAGAATTAAGCTGGGGAATATGACTAGGTAGACTGCACATTCTTGTTCCTTCCCGGCTCCTTGCAAGTAGTCTGAATCTCACCTCTCCCATGATTTGGTTCAATTACGGCTTAAATATCCCTTTTTTGTGAAGAAGCTTAGAGGGAGGACAGGGAAGAACTGTGTGGGGAATAATTGTATATATTATTCTGAAACCCTTAGCCTTTTTGCATCCTATCCCTTTCTGCAATAAGCAAAGTTTGTTGTTAGAAGTCAGTGTTTCCGCACCACTAACACTCCCCTAAAAAAACAAACAAGAAACACCCTCCCCCCCAAAAAAAAAAAAACCAAAAAAACAAAAAACTGAGGCATTGTAACATTTCTTTAAAACATTTTTCTTTCTGAGACAAAATATTGCAGGGGGCTGGTAATAATTTTTTTTTTTTTTTTTTTAGTGTTAACTACTGCAGCTTGGAGCACCATATGGCTTTGTGTCATTGCCTTTAAATTCGGAGAGCAAAATTTTGTTCCATTGAGGATGGTGTTGGCAAATTGACTATGCCTAAGAGACACACACAGCCTCCAAATAAATGTACATAAGTAGAACAAAACATGAATTCATGCAAGTCTGTTCGTAGTAGTGTGTAATTGCATCTTCAGCAGGCCAAACAGAAATGGTTTGTTTGCAGTCAGCAGAAATAGCTCTGCTCGTGGCAGGGTTGCTGCAGGGAAAGGGCAGCTGCAGGTGACATTTGAGGGTGGGACCAGCCCTGAAGAGGCACTTCCTTCAGCCTCCTAAAAAAAAGTCTGAAAAAGCATGTTATTTTACACTAATTGGTTGAAAAGTATATATATATTGTAATTCTTCCTATTGCTGTGAATGATGTTTTTCATACAGTCTTCATTCATTCATTGTGGCAAATAATCCACAATCCAAAAATGCTGAAAATCCAACAGAGTCCTTGTTTTCTGCGCATATTGCAATGGAACACGGAAATTGTGACTGTTTGTTTACCATGTTGGCTTCTCTGCTACAATGGTTTGGACACTGTATCACCTATATATGATAATGCTCTCAGGAAGAAACCTTTCAGGTCAAACAAATGACTTTGATAAGCTATCGATATTTGACTAAGAGGCTGTGTTGTAAGCACACCCACTTAGCTGGAATTAAAGAAGTAGGATTTAGGACAGGCGATATAATCCAGCTTGACAAACTAGTTAAATATTGACAAGAAGAGGAAAGACAGCAGCACTCAGGCTGAAGAGAAAAGCATAGTCTTGCTTTTCTGGTTGAGCACAACCTGGATTTTCCTAGCCAGAATGAATGGCTGCAGGAGCCTGAATGATCCAGCCCAGTACAATGACCTGTGTTGTTTATCATTTCTTCAGTTGTTAAAGGTAGGTTTGTCTGCTCCTGTAGGTGCAGCACCTTGTGAGAAAGCTGGGTGGATAACTCACAGCTGGTTTAACTCCAAGGGGGTGTTTTTATCATGGGTCACACAGTTGCATGCAGGCTTATACTGTTCAAAATTTAATGACCGAAAAATAGGCAGTGAAACATAATGTTGTACATTTTCTAGCTTGTAAATCAGAACGATTATGCACATGTGTTTGTGTTCATTTTAAAATGTTTATTTAGTTGGTAGAATTATTATAAGACTATGTTTAAAACCAGCTATTAGCTAATGGAGAGACCTCCTTGTCAGAGGTATTAGGAGATTACGGGTTCATTTGCTGTAATGTGCAGAGATAGCCCAAGTGTTCTGTTTTTTGTTTATGTGTTTGTTTAAATTTATTCACATACTTTAACCCATTCCCTAGCATTTTGTCTTTCAACAAAATCCTTCTATAATCAAAAGGTTGGGCAGAGATGCTGCCCCACATGATAACTGAAGAGCTATGTAAATAAAACCTGACATATTAACTGCCTTGGATTCCTGTACTTTCATATTTGGAAATAAGAAAATGTCGTGTAGATATGGGAAACAGCCGTGTTTGCTTTCCCAACAGAGTAATTAGTCAACAGCTGGAACTTTTGAAACAAAATAACAGGAGCCAATCACCTTCTCTGTATTCCCACAGCAGCAGTGAAATTAGGGCACAGTGGAAAGTAAAAAATATGTTGGCATTTTGGGTTATTAGCACAAATGATTTTATAAACAAATAATATATAAACCAAATTGTAACAAGCACACAAGAGAGCAAGCAATTAAATATTCACTGTTTATTTTAACATGCAGTCTCCTTGGGAGACGTTTCATAAACGTGTGATGATATACATGCCCAACAGTGGTTGTTATGTACCCCCATAACTCCAGCACTGTACTGTACAATTCCAGCATGCCATATGGACTGAACATACCACACAATTCATTAGTGAACCTATTACAGCTTTATATAGCCTTGGAGAAATGTGGGTACATGTGATGTAATGCTCATGGACAGTAGTTTATTTGCTCATTTACCAGTGCTTTAAATAGAACGGTGCAGGGCACGCTGAATTCAGTGGTTCTGCTTCTAAAGCTGGGAAATTCCCTGCACTCTTTTTGGTTAGCAGTCTCTCCATATCAATTGTTACAGGAAAAGAAGAGGGTTGTGGAAAGAGGAAAGGCTACTATACATGCACAAACTGATGCACAATCAGCATTGTCTGGTTCCGCAAACACTGGGCGCAACACAGAATTCCTGTTTCGTTCTGTGGCAGAAATCACAAGCACATTCTTGATAAAAAACTTGAGCGTGTCGCACAGTGCCATCGCAAAGTCATATGAAAGAAAGCCATATGAGACACTAATTGATTAAGGTTTAATATGCTGTGACTTCATCTAATCAGGAATATTTAATCAATTTTGCTGCCTTTAATATGATAACCTTTGGTATCTCAGAGTAACTTCAGGTCACTGCTGTGTGCAGATCACTAATATAAAAATCAGCTCTTTGTTTTTTTGTTTTGTGTGAGCTTTCTAGGTGTACATCGGCATATTGAATCCATGTTTAGCCTTGTAATGCAGCCAGCACTTGGTAAAAAATGAAAAGCATTTGATGATTAGTCTTTGGACACATCCAGAACCCTTCCACATGTAGAGCTGCCTGGGTGTGACTCACTGTTGTGTTACTGGAGTTTTCTGCTGTTACAGCTTTACTGAGATCAGGGCAGTTACTGTGGCTTAACCCAGAATTGCACAGTGGTGACATCAGCCTTGTTAATCCAGGAGGGAATTCTGCACATGGAAAGGCTTCCTAACTGAATTTAGTTTTTCAGAAAGAAAAACTGGAGCTACGAATCGAATCCAATATATGGAACTCATATTATTATCTACAGCAAATACAATTCAAACAACCTACTTCAAACTACGCTTAAGAATATAAAGGAATACTAGAACAGAGAGATGCAACAATATACACGGGCATGGGGCAGGGCAGACTGATGAATTCAAGTCACAATAGTTTTGAGAACTCAAAAGACATCTTTTAAGACTTTTTTTTTTGAGATCTTTTATTTCTCATCTACTTAAAGGAAAATACTCTGACATGCTATGAAAAAAAAAAAAAATGTAACTTTTGCATTCAGAGTGTTTGTTGTGATCACATGGGTTCAGTTTGATCCTTTTGGGGAAGTGTCTGACCGTGGGTTATATGTGCTCTATGCTGCTGGTGGTGACCTCATGTTCCTGCTTTCCTGATGCTGATGCAGGAAATGCAACTATGATTTTCCCAGCAGGGTTCCTTAATATGGAGAGACTGCTTTTATGTGCCCTCAAGCTTTCAAAAGGACAGTGACTTTCTTCAAACAAAAACTTCATGTAGAAGAGCAAAGAAAAGAAATATCCCTCAAATCTGGGGTATGGGCAAAAGTAGGACAGAAAGTCTGTACACAGGGGTTGAAGCAGAAATGCGTGTTCTCAGGCTTGTTCTTTGCCAGAGCACAAAACAAAAAGGCAGATAAGTAAATTACTGGGAGAAGTGTGGACATAGAAGACTTTCTGCTGGAAGAGATGTACTGAGCATATGTTCTCTGCATCAAAGCTGTGCAAATACTTAGGAAATCTGGTTAAAAACCCCAGAGATTATCAGCCCCTTCTGCAGGGAAGAGTCATGAAGGCCTAACAGGACATTCAGTACAATGAGCAGTTACATTTTCTTTTGGCTGTTATTGAAGGAACAACCATTTGTTTTGCAAATGAAGCCCAGCCGTATCATGACTGTAAGGTATCCTCTGTTAATTTATTTGGCAGTTCTTGCAAAATGTGCAATAAGCATTAACCAGGAGGAAGGACATAGACAGGTGGACAAAATACAGTTTAAGATGAAGCTGAGGCAAGATTCAAGGCTTTATCATTTTTCATTGCTGCGAGTGGACAGTGTGCTCAGTTTTACCTCTCATATGAAAATAAAAGCTCAAGTAGCAGAGAGCTACTTGTCATGATACAAACTCCGTGCTTTGTGCTTAGCTCCAAAACAAGCACAGCATTTAGTGATGTGCAGACAATTTGCAATAGCACCTCTTCTCCTTGGTAACGTCATTCCCCAAGAGAGCCTGATCATCTTCAGTGAATGGTTCAGATTTGCAGGACTGGGATATTAATCCCTGGCTTTAAAACTAGGTGAATAAAGAGACAAAGTTGGCTAGAAATGGAGGAAATATCAAGAGATATCTGTCAGAGTAGGAATCTTACAATAACCACTGCTAGGGACCTCATTCCATGCATACTGGAATGTTAGCTCTGATTTGGCTTTGAACCTGAATTCAGACTCTGTTCTCATGCTGAATCCAGAGCCCACATATATTTTCTTTATTCCATTTCTTTTCCCAGGCCCTGTTAATTAAGAAGATCTGTGTGCATTCCAGTCCAAGCTCCAGATTTTGACATCCTATGGACTTCAGCTATTTAAAGCACAATTCCCATGAATAGCTCATAGTCAATAAGAGTCAGCAGGATGTTATCATTTGTTGCTCAAAAAGTAGAGAGTGCTTAATTAAATAAATACCATGTTTTTTTAATGTTCTGTCACACAGACTAAAATCAGATAGAGCTGTTGTTAAATCTGGCTCAGAGGTTACGAAATAAAATACGTATAATGAAGTTAATTTGATTCTCCTGTTCATTTCACTGTAATTGGAGAAAATATTTCCTTATGGAGGCATAGGAAACATTTTGAACAAATTCAGAAATGCTTTTAATCTGCATCTCAGAAACTTGTAAGAAAGTATTGTACTTTGGGAGAAACTTAATGTTGAATGATCATTAACATTAATATGACACCATACTATCTTTTAGGCAGCTCCCATTTAATGTCATGCTCCTATTTAAGCAGTGAAAACCCTAGAGCTGTTCTGTGCGGTAGAACTAAACCAAATGTTTGGCAGGAAAATGGGGATTTTCAAAACGAGAAGATGCTCCTTTTGGTGTCTGGTTTTGTTTAACTGTGGAAACAGAAGCTTCTGAGGAAGAAAATTTCACTTTGTGATTAAATGAAAATAAAAATTGTACGTAAAGTCTCCTACACGAAGCAAGGAGTCTGAGGTTTCATGTTAGTTAGAAAAAGAATACAACATCTGTTTTGGTAATATTTTTCATTGTATTTTGCTCATGTTTTA
>JAOEHX010070958.1:61561-71941 GCA_025448015.1 Bolborhynchus lineola | reverse complement strand
GGATTTTAGTTTGAAATTTGACTTGTATCCTTCTCAAACTTCTTCATTTACTGTGTTCATTTCTCCTGTGTAATCTGCTCCTCAGGCTCCAAAATATGACATAAAATGGTATTTTAAAAGATGTATTATATGGAATATGTTGACTATCTTCAAAACTTAATAGGAGAATGAACTCATAAATAGCTATGTGTTTTTAGAAGCCAGAGCAGAAATGCAGTGTGTCAGCAGTGTATAGTAAAAGAAATTTACTTCCAAAAATAGAAAGGAGGGAAGAATTTGTTTCTAAAGAAATTTTAACTTGTACTAAGTACTCCTTATGTCATATAAAACTAAAGTAAGACTTTGTGAATTGTCTGTTTTATGGAAAGCACTCAAGTAGCATCTTACAGGTAAAACTGCTGTCACAAGTAGCAGGCGAAGTCTGTCAAACCCTTTGGTGTATTCAGCCTGGACAGCGGTGGTCCTTCATTACTGCTGTTTGCTGTGATTCCGTAGGGTCTATCTGCAGACTGCCAAACATATGGGAAAGGAAAAGCTTGGATTGCGCATACAATGGCAGGCCAACTAAAGCCTTCAGATATTCTGCAGTAAGGTCTGGTTGGCGTAAAGGGTTTGTTTTTCTCCATAATCACATTTGAATGTGCTGATTGTCAGGTGAGTCACTGCAGACATTTCTGGCCTTATGGACTAATTACTGCGTATCTCTTATTTTTAATTAATAGGTATTCAAAAGATGAGAAGTTATTTACAGTATGCAGTCACAGGCACAGAAATCAATCTAGTTCCCCAATAATTTTAATCTGTTCGGCAAAATATTTACTGTTCGATGCTAGTACCTAATCTGGCACATATAAGAAAACACTGATTGAAGGAATTAAAGCAAATACAGGATGAAAAATGACACTCAGTGAATGTGACTTCTAAAAGGTGGATATTCCATGTAACTGCTACTGACTGGGGACATGATTTTACAAAGGTTTGGTAGCTAGCAAACATTAACTTAGCTTTGCTAAACTGCTGGTGGAATGCGCTGCATGAGACATCAGGTGCTGGTGGAACTCAAGGACAGTGGTGCTCCATGCTCCATGAATACTCAGCTTTGCTTGCATTAAGTATGTTACATCTCTTTTCTCAAAACTGAAATTTGCTTCAGATACTATCTGTACATGTATTGGTGGAGGTCAGTACTGGTACTATTCATTTTCTCGCTCCATTTACCAGTAGTAGTGTTTTTCACTTGTGTATGTTGTAAACTGAAGTAGTACAAGCTTGAAAGTCCTGAGGAAATGGGTCAGGTAGAGACCTGATCTGGGTAGCAAAATCCCCCAATTTGAAACATTTTTTATCTAGGAGTAAGAGTCTTTGCTGGCATGCTCGATGGAGCAATATGGAAAATGAGACAAGTATAATGCAGACCAGGAAATCTCTCTTGTATTATTTTCCACTCCACTCCTGACATACATGTAAATCCTGGATTTGTCTCTGTTTTATAAAATGTGTCTTCAAGAACTTTGTTATTTTTATGGCTTTTTTTCCCTTGTGGTATAAATATCGGAGTGTTGTTAATGTTAACAGTGTACGTGCACCCTGTGGGGTTCCTGGGTGTAGCTCCCAGCACTGTACTTCCAGCCCATGCACAAGAGGCTCTGTGCAGGCACCTCTCCCTCTTTCATGCTTGGCATTTATCATTTGTCTCTTGCATGTTCTTCTGTAATCTTTCCTCTCTTATTTCAGGTCTTTGCTGTGTTTCTGTGGGATCGTTTTTCAAATCTGACATTCTGAAATCACATTTCTGGCATCAGCCAAACCTCTTTGCCCCTCATCACTATCCTCACTATCAGTCACCAATACAGACAGCCGTACTCCAGCATCAGTCCACCTCTTTCTTAACTTGTATCAATTTACATCAATTCTATACATCACTGAGTTCAACTGTGGCTTGTCATTTGACATTTATTTAGAAGCCACCAAAATACCTATGAAATAGTTTGTCATAGTAATCAGAACATCTGTCTTTTCAGGGAGGCACTAGCAAACCTAGCAGATCTGCTAAAATCTGAATACTGTGTTGAGAGATGAGTTAGTGCAATGGCATTTCAAATGTAATGACCTAAATACTTTTTCAGCTGACTGTAAAGTAAATGGATAAATGAAGCATATTGTTGTTCATGCTTCTTTGTATAATGCTTTAATACTCTCACATTTGGTGACCAGGACTTCAGCTTAACCCACACTTTTAATTACTTCATTTAAAATCTTAATTCTAAGTTGATAATTCTGAGGAAAATCTATCAGGTGGCTGTTTTTTCCCCCTTAAGTTCCATGAACTCATCAGCCCATGAGAAAAGTTAAGTGTGTTGCTGTGCTATGCAGTGCTCCCCAGTGCATCTGCTGGGCCAGGATGAATCAAAGGCTGAGCTACAGCCATATCTTTCAGCTGGCCCTCAGCACTTAACATCATCTTTCTGCCACCATTCAAGGGATGGTGTACAGATACTTTCTTGGTTCCTGGACTCAAAACGTTCCACTCAAGCCTCAGTAAAGGCTCATGTCTCAAGCAGGGAAATACCTCATTCAGCTCCTGTTGCTGTCTGAGCAGAGACTGCAACACAAGGATCAGCTCACACGGAGCTTCATGAGGGAAGGGGGAAATTCTGTTGTGTGAACTCTGCTCCATTCTCCAACAATGGCATTTAAGAATGGGGCCCATAAAAGTCTGGGATGTTGCAATATCTGACCTCCATGTCTATGGAGCCCAGCATGAGTTGTGGAATGCTGCATTTCTGGTGCATATGGAGCCTTCATGGAATAAGGAGGGGAGCTGCCTCAAATGGGCCTGAACAGCAGACAATGGGCTGAGTGCAGAGGTGCCTTGCTCTGCTCACTTTGTGCCAGTGCCTGATTTGGAGGCTGCAGGCAAACACCATCCAGACCCTTATAATGAAGAGTCCAGAGCTGTCTTTGGACAGCTATTCCCCCTACAATAATAAACAAACATGTTTTGCAAAATATTTACTAAGCATTGCCAGTTTGTAATAGATAGGTACATTCCCTTTCTGCTTTAGAGGTGTTTTTTTTTCAATTCAGTGGTTATCTAAAGCAAAGAGTCTGCATCATCCTTTGTAGCAGAGCATCCTCTAGCTTGGGTCCTGCCAAGAGGACCATGTTGCATAGCAAATTTTCTGTCTGTTGTCTGACTGAAGCTTTCAAGATTGAGAGTTTATAGTTTTACCTCTAAGTTTTAGCCCTAGCAAAGGCTTCATGGATTGTAGTGAGGAAGAAGTTAGTGCAAGAACTATAGAATTGGGCTCCGGTAATAAAAATTTGTGTGAAGTAAAGAACTACAAGGACTGATGCGTTAAGGATATATATATAGCTGTAGATAGCTAATGCACAGCATTTATTGCAACATGCCTCAATAAATCTTCCTTTTATAGGATATATAACTACAAGGAGAAGGGAGAGTGGGAAAATTATAAGTGGAAAGTCTTTTAGTTGCCAAAGCTCTGTTTTAGACATCTTACACAGTTGGTTATATACGGTACAAAGACAGACCAGGAATAGAAAATCTCACTTGCATCACTACTAGGGTTTTTTGTTCTTGCCTGACATTAATCTGTGCTTTCTTTACACTCCAGTTACCAGTTTTCAGTTACTTTTTGTGCTCCCAACTTGGAATTCAATGAGACAAAACATGTTTAAAAAACAGAATTCATTCTGGCAGACAGAAGCACTGATTACTCTTTCTGTGCTGTGCATGAAGCCGTGTGATCTACACAGAGGTACCTCCGGTGTGCAGAGCAAATGCCACAAATGGATCTGTGAAGCTAAGGATGTGAAGTTGAAGAAAACTGCCTGTTTAACACCAGAAATAGCATGGGCTATTAATAACCCAGGTCTCAGATGTTATTAATAGTTTCCTTGGTTCCCTCTTAATTACACAAAACAGTCACACATCTTCTGGTCCCCTACCAATCCGCAGAGTAATTTACAAGCACATGCTTCTTTAGACTCTTTCAGACTCTGCTGCATGACTATATAAATGGTGGCACCTTTATAAAACCCTTGACACTGTTCCAGCATTTAAAATCTCTGTTTATCCAGGATTCAGCAAAGACAGAAATTAGTTTCATGACAGAAATCTAGTATGCTCCCCACTACAGCTTGGCTCCTTGAGATACCATTCATTAGCTCTGAAATTTATGTCTACTGTATAGTGGCTTCAGGCAGAATAGGTCAAACGCTTTTAATGAAGGAGGACTGGATTTTTCTCCTTGATCCATTTAAGTCAGCATCTGATGTTATCTTGGAGATAACTAACAAACATAGAGTTTTAAATAGAATGGGAACGAGCTGCTCCCCCGAGTCAGGAAGCTCTCCAGAGCTTCCCAGTGTGCTGCCCTGCACCCAGGGGGTTACTCTTCGATGTGAACATAAATATATCCAGGGAATTATAAAGAAGAGGAAGTTTAAATGTAAACAAAATAGTATAACCAGCACAAATAGCACAGTGAGTTACCAGGAAATAACAGTATTTATAAAGAGCATTGGGAGAGGAAGGAGATGGAGAGGGCACAGATGAGTTCAATGTGTCAGTGGACGCAAGTGTCTGTGGGGAAAAGGGTGAGGGCGGGATAGGAGCCCTGAGTCTGACCCTTCTTCCCTGCCCACCCCAGTGCAGAGAAGTTCTGCATATGGAACAGTTCTGGAAGTCTGTGTCCCTGAATGCTTTAGAGAAAATTGTTGGGTTTTTACCAAAAGAACCCTTACATTTTAAAAGCATGTGAAATGAAACTCTAGTAGTATCAAGCTCACAAAGGATGTCAGACTAAAATGACAACTTAAAAATTATTTCTCTTTTCAGTTTGCTGTTCCTCAGTTTGGATTCATCAGCCTCTTGAAGGCTGGGGAGAGGTTTTACCTTAGCTGTGGTCAAGGACCTCGCTGTGAGGACCTCTGTGTGCTTTCTTTGTAAATACAAAATATGATGAAAAATGGCCATCTCCTAAGTCTTACCTAACAAAATTTTTATATCATGGCATGAGGTGAGCATGTCATAGAATCATAGAATAATTAGGATTGTAAAGGACCTTAAGATCATCTGCCCCCTGACATGGGCAGGGACACCTCCCACTAAACCATGCCACCCAAGGCTCTGTCCAACCTGGCCTTGAACACCACCAGGGATGGAGCATTCACAACTTCCTTGGGCAACTCATTCCAGTGCCTCACCACCCTTACATTAAAGAATTTCTTCTCATATCCAATCTAAACTTCCCCTGTTGAGGGGTTCCACAGAAAAACAGTTAGTGCTTGTCCTATTTCTCTTCATAGCTTCTATTACACTTGTTAAGTACTTTGCAGTGCTTGAATATTTTTCTAGCCTAAAAGAAGGTGCAGGGTTTTTTTTTTGTATGAAGAACAAGAGTAAGACAAGCAATACCTTAGAAGTTACGTACTGAGAAAGTGTCCTGTCTGCCTCCTGGTGACTGGATCTCTCACCTGGGATTCTGTCTTTTACTTCAGCACAGCTTCTGACTTCAGTTTGTTTAGACTAGGGGGTTTGGATGCCCGGGTACCTACTGTCAGGTATTTAAATCATCTCACCAGTACCATGTGTTGCTTTGGTTGAATAGCAGTTGATCCTCCTCAGTGCATCACCAATACTAACGGTGCTACACTCACACAGTGAAGGAATTAAATACCAAGCAGTGTGTGACTGTAATGGTGAGTAATACATACTATGGGATTCAGATTGCATATCAAAATCTTCATTTGATAGAATAGTTAGGTAATGATGAAGGCACTCTTTCGTACCACAGACTGTTTATAAGGTGCATTTGTTATTACTATATTAATACATTATAACACTTTTCTTATTATTACAAGGCAAGTATCAAACCAACTTTAGAAGTCTGCACCTTTACATACTACCAAAGGCTCTAACACATGGACAGTAGCTTCACTACATGCAGGCAACTTGTCTTTATTCAAGAGAGGACTAACTGCATATCTGAGGGTGCAGAGCAGACAGGCTTTGCTCTGGTAAAGAAAGGCACATCTGGCTTGCACAGATGTGTTTATCAGTTCACTGATCTGTTCTAACCCAGATAATGAGAGTTTGCAGAAAGGGATTGTTTTATATTAAAAAAAAAAATCCACTCCATGATGAATGGATTCTCTCTTCTCATACTGTACATGGCAGGGGGGCTGGAACTAGATGATCTTAAGGTGCTTTACAACCCTAACTATTCTCTAATTCTATGATTCTGTAATGGGTATCAGCAGGGTATCTTCAGAGTACATCAGTACATACTCTTCTGATTTCATGCTCTAGAGAGACTAAGTCTCACCTTTTAAAGCACTATTTCAAACATACATAAGCAGCTGTAATCTGTATTACTGGGTCAGACTTGGTAGATTATTTTCTAATAAATCAGAGTATGCTGCTCTGCAGATGAATTGTTGTAGTGAGGCCAGCCGTAAGCAAAAGCTACAAGTATCTCCTGAAGTGTATTGCAGTCTGCACAAAAGATGAGATCCCCAGAGCAGCACAGTAGCTTTACTTACTTTACATATTTCTTTTTTAATCTGAATAAAAGTGACCAAGTATGCAGTTATACTGAATCTCATTTAATACTTTTTAAAATGCTCAGTACACATTTTGCCCAGTTAATTTCCATGTAAGATAGAGGAGGTACATTACTTCGGCTGTTCTTCGTACCCTGGAAGAAGCTCTGAGAAAGCAGATGAAGTCAGAAGTGTAACAGAGGTTTTGTGAGCTTTTTCCCAGCTGATGTTTGGATTTTCACATGAACAAAAATTTGTTTGGCTTGGGGTTTTAGTTACTTGTGACAACCAAAACTCAGATGTGTTATCCTGTCTTCCTTGCCTGACTTTATAGGAATATTTGTGAGCTTGGCTCACCTTTCCTTTAAAATGAAGTAGAAAATCTCCAGCACCGAGTGGTTTTGGGTTTCATCACATAACTTTCAAGCTACCATGATCTACAGTGAACTTTCACTAAAATAAGCTACATATTTCCTCAGTTAGTGAAGAGAGTAATAAAATGCGGATTAGATGATAAAAACTCATATGAAACTTTATTTTCAGTATGTAAAAGGGAAAGAAAATGATTACTCTGTGTTCATGATGAAAAGAAGCAATTTTAAATTTGGCCTAGTCCTTTTCTCACTATTTCTAACATCCATGATACTCCATGCCCTTTGTACTAGTGTCAGATGGAGAACACTCATGAATGATGTACCTTTGTAGGCACAGCTGTGATAGCTTCAGCCCTACATGTCTCCCATGAAGGTTAAATAAATGAAACAAGTGGTCAGTAGCTAGTTCTTCAATTCCTGCTGAAAACCAAGATTTAACACCCTTTCAGCAGTGTAAGCTTGGATTTATTACAACAGAACTCTGATAAAACCAACCAACCAACCAAAACCATCCAAAACCAACCAACCAAACTTTCCTCTGAGCTACAGAAAATGAAAATTATCAGTTTCTCAACTTCTTACACAGTTATTGCTGGTCTTCAGGAAGCAATGGGCAAGCTTCTGTATTTCAGCTCCTTCTGGTTTTTTAAAAGTTTGGGTTACATATTGCACCTGCCAGTTGGGGTGATGGTTGCCATATGGCTTTAAAATAAAGTAACTTCTCAAATTTGGACTATTTCCTCTTTGCAGAGCATATGTCAGTCTACAGCCAGCAGCAGTTGAAATGTCCCACTCAAGTCCTTGCTGGTTTTGCTAGAAGTTTTGGTTTGGCTCTTTTTGGGGGGGCTGTTTGTTTTGCGTGTCACAAAATCCCACAAAGCACTTCCTGGCAGTGGCAGCACAGTTATGTCACATTTCTGTGAAATATAAGAACAATATCACCAGATTCCTGCAAAATCTATCAAAATCTCCTCAGTATCCCTTTACCCTAATTTTATCTCCTAATTCACTCGAAAGCATGAAATAATTGCAAGTTTCCATGTGTCCTGATGTTATAGGTCACTACAATTTCCTTTTTTCTCTCCAGTATGCTAGCTAGCCCTTCAGCTTTGTTTGTGAGCAAATGTGACCATGGTTGAACTTACATCAAAAAGAGCATTCAACAAAGCACTACTCGTTAGCCCTTAAAGTCATGGTTTGTATGCTGACTTAGATTCCTTCAGTCCAAGAAAACAGAGAAGCACACAGGGAGCCTTGGCAGGAATAAGGGGACTCTGCTGAAGGACTGATGAATGCACAATTGATGCTTTTTACAACAGTATGATGGCCTCTTCTTTTAATTGCACTCTACTGAGTGGAGCTGCTTTGTGCAGTGGTGGGAAGTTCTGTCTGGCAACTATTTTTTAATCTTCGTATGCAGCCAGACAATAGGTTGAATCTGAAGCTATTGGATGTACACCTGGCCAACACAATGTCCACATTCATGATCATACTATTGGTTATTATGGAATATTTTATATAGAAATAAAGCCAAATAGCTTGAAAAATCAGGAAGTGGAGTGCCAGTCCACATAGCAATGTATGTCATGGATGTCACCCTGGTTCTCCATTCCTTGTGCAGGCTCTCCATTGAGTAGACAGATCAGCCCAAGGTCTCAACCTCTCATCTTTGAATGCCATCTACTGACTGGCCTCTGCTACCTTTTAGATCGCTTCTTCTTTCATGACTAACATCTTCCAAACAGCTGCATCCCAAAAAGCAGAGAAGCTACTTCTTAATGTGGGAATTCAAGACTGTTGGAAATTTTTTCTAGAAGCCATCTAAACTAAAGATAATATCAACTCTTCACAGAATTAAAGGTCAAATTTGTTTCTTCAGTTTTAGTTTTACATCAGTAATTTCATCCCACATATAGCCTACTCAAGCTGGCTCAATCGAGTACACAAATGGACACACAGTAAATTAGTCTATTTCTCCTGTAGAATGAGAAGGGAACAGTAAAGTGGATGGTTTATTATTTCTCCTTTAGATGGCCTAAGTTTCTTGGATAAGTTGGTGGAGGGGACCATGCCAGTTGCTGCTTAGGGGAGATGCCTGAAATAGGCCAGAATAAGCTGCAGTTGGATCATTTTTCATTATTTCCAATTACTACCTTCCTCCTTCTCTTCCTTTCTCTTTTTCTCTCTTTCTCTCTTTCCTGCTTGCTTTGTTTGAAGCTATCTGCGCTGTATCAC
This sequence comes from Bolborhynchus lineola, assembly GCA_025448015.1. Taxonomy (NCBI): domain Eukaryota; kingdom Metazoa; phylum Chordata; class Aves; order Psittaciformes; family Psittacidae; genus Bolborhynchus; species Bolborhynchus lineola. The sequence continues at coordinate 62,762 of JAOEHX010070958.1, read as the reverse complement.
TAACAACAAAAATATTATCTTGCAAGTGAATAATAGATATAATCTACTAATTCGTCTGAATTAACCCAAGAGACTGAACTGTGGAAAGACTTTCTGTCCTGGTGACATTGATCTAAGAATATCATTACAGTCCTGACTGGCAAAGAATCTCGTGTTTATTTAGAAAATATTTAACATGCTGTCCTCAGTGAAATCAGTCCCCTTAGATCCTCACATCTGGCAAGCAGTAAGCAGCATCAACAGTGCTGTCACCTCCAGAATAACAGCACTGCCTATCACCAGGTGCTTAGTGCTACGTTGCAGCTGGCATTTCAACATGAACCTTGCTTTGAAAATGTCAGTCCTACAGCTCTTCTGTTTTGGGATGAGGGGTAGTCAAAGATGGTCAGGGTGGCTGTTCATAGAGATCTTTCTATTTGGTATTTATATAACTAATAAAGTAGGAATAAAAACCAGTGGTCTCAAAAGCCCAATATTGGTGCCTGAATAGCAGGCATGTGATGGGTTCATCAGTGTTTGAATGTCCATTTTTGGTTTGCCGTGTTAGAGCTTTGCATAATTTAGATCCCAATGGAGGTAGTGAATGCCTGTACATTTTGAAAGTAGGGTGCATTTGTGGTGGAGGGTCCTGGCTCAGCCTGTGTTGCACATGCAAGGTTTTCTTTGCTGTCACTTTGATCTTGTAATTCTGAGGTTTGAAAGCTGATATTGATAGAAGATGAGACATCCCAGAATGATTGTTTGATTGCTTGTAAGCAACCTAGAAGTTGCAGGGCATTATTAAAGGCTGTGCTATTTTCGAGGTCAACTTCAATGCATATGCAAAATGATAGCCAAAGCCTTCAGCTTCTCCTTATTGTGCTTAAAACACTGAGCTGTGAAATAATGCTTAGAATTGATCACAGATGCGGAGTTCACCTAATATGATAAAACTCCTTTTGGTATAAGGCTGTCCTGGATTCAGCAGTAGCAGTCATTTTTCTCCTTAGTAGCTGGTGCAGTGCTGTGGTTTTGACTTTTGGCCTCAGAACAGCACTGATAACACCAATGGTTTTTGTTGTTGCTCAGTAATGTTTACTCTAACCAAGGACTTTCTGAGTCTCATGCTCTGCCAGGGAGGAGGGGAAGCCAGGAGGAAGCAGAGACAGAACATCTGATCCAAACTGACCAAAGAGGTATTCCATACCACAGCTCATCATGC